>JALPQI010006008.1:0-55952 GCA_025490895.1 Thaumatotibia leucotreta | reverse complement strand
AATAACTCGTAAACCGTGGCTTATAACAAAAAACGTTCTATCAATACCACCAAAAAAAATTTTTTTTCTCTGTTTTATTTTTGACTTTTTGAATACTTTTTGACATTGCCAGTACTTTTTATCATAACAACAATTTGTAAAAAATATTTTTTTTAATATTTTTTTTAGGGACTGGTTATTTCGTCAAGTTTATTCCCATTTTTTGATTGCCAGGCAAAAGGTGTGGTAATATTAAAACACATCGTGGTAGCATTGTAATCAAAAAGAAGTTTTATGACGAGTAACGTCGAAAAACTTATTTCGAAAAAAAGGTTGATTATCTCTGAAACCAAGCCGAATCCAGGAAATTTTATGTAACATTAAAGACTCTAAAAAATATGGTCAGCAATTGAGCATTAAAATCTTTTGGAATGCTCGCGAGCATTCTGTATGTGCCATACCTACTTAAACAAATGTGTTTATTTCTGTTGTGTCCATCTTCTTGCTTTCTTATCTCATGACATATTCATCCCAGAGGAAACATGCATATACTTTTTTTGTAGAGGATTTTATGTAGATTACTTATGTACTAGAACGTTTTTTGCTATAAACCACGGTTTACGAGTTATTTACGAAAAATTAAAAATAAGGACCTTTACACCCCCCTCCCCCCGTTAGCTCCACCCCTAACCACCAGTACTTTTAGGACGTGGCTTAATACACCATTCCCTACAACTATGCCAAAATTCGCTTATACACGAGTTATTTCCCCCGACAGGCAACTTTTGGACTTCGTTAGGTGGGCTATTAAAGCAGGTACCCAATATCATTTTGTTTGAATATAATTCCAGTAAGTACCTACTTTTAGCATAGTAAATGTATTACAATATTCCTAACACTTCATAAATGTTTGCCAAATGATCAAAAAGTCGTTTCTTAAATTTTGCATACAATTTATGGAGATACCTAGGTCTCGTTTCATAATTATACACCTCAAACTTCGCGAGTTGTTCAACTGAGATGTTCCTTCTCAAGCTTGAAGTTCTCAGTAGATATGTATAAATAGATGCGTGTTCGTGAGCTGGTCTTGGATCGAGTGTCTCTTGATAATGTTTCTGCACATCCATCATCATGAAAATTTTAGCCTTGACCTCATGACGCTAACTCTACTTCGACCAATATTCATGAATACCTACAATGAAAGACACAAAAGCCACGATAAAATAGAAATTGTATTATTTACCCTCAAAAGCGGTAGAGCGAAGTGTTTTTCCTTTAATAATATTTTCAAAGACTTGATGAAAGATAAGGAATTTGAAGTAACAATCCTTAAATCAGAGGTTCATAGATTTCAGTATTTTTGTATTTTTTAACAGGTGATAGTTTACGAGTAAGTATTTAGTATATTCGTGTGTGTAAGTTCATTGTGGTCTTATATTTATTTATACATCAATACATATTATTACTTATATATTATTAGAAATAATAAAGGTAAAGAGGGTCGAAAGTCTGTACATGGAAGTGATGGAAGATATTTATAAAAAAATGGTTGAGGAGGTGTTACAAACAATAGTACCATACATATCATCATATCATATCATAGTAGTTACATATCTATGTAATTTTTAATATGTTAAGAATGTTTGTCTATTTATTGGACAAAACGTCACGAGAAAACGGCTGGATGGATTTTAATGAAAACTTTACCGTCTGATTCAGGAGGCCTCGAGAATAGAAGTAGAGGGTATAAGAAAACTGGTCTAAAGCGAGTTCATGTCGCCCTTGCTCAGTATAGGGTTCCGTAGTTATTCGAAAATACGAAATAGTTTTATTTTAAAGTATTCTATGAACCCTATATTCATGATATTTTTGGCCCACGGATCAGAAGTTAGGGAGGGATATATATTTTTTTTATTCTGGAGCGGTTATCTCCGAAAATAGGTATTTACTTTAGAAAAAAAACGTTCTTTAAGGCTCTTTTTAAGAGACCTATTCAATGATACCCCACACTACATGAAGTATTTTTTTCTAGTTTTTACCACTTTTTCTGCATGATATGTATACCAGGGTGCTTAGCCAAGTTGCCAATCGCTAACGCTTAAGTAGTAGCTTATCGTAGTTTTCCTTTCCTGTCACTTTTTCATATTAGTGCGACAAAGATAGCTGTCTTTCGTTTAAGATTGACGATTAAGCGTTAGCGATTGGCAACTTGTCTAAGCACCCTGTACCAAATTGTACATTTCCAATAGGTACTAACGGCCACTGAGCTATGCTGGGGACAAGAACATGGCGAAACTATTAAGGGTTCCTTATTTACTACGGAACTCTAAAAATTATAGTAATATCAACCTATACCAAAAATTATAACAGATATTAATTTTTGATCGTACCAAAGGTCGTCGAAAGCGTTTATTAATAAACTCATGTTCATTTCGAATTTTAGACCGTGTACTATAAAACAAAATGAGCGAACTTACAACTTCAATTAATTATCAGAGTTTATAATATAACGATATGAGGTTCAACCAAAAATGAAGTAACTAAATGCTTAGCCAAGTTGCCAATCGCTAACGCTTAGTAGCGTGTCGTAGTTTTCCCTCTCTGTCACTCTTTCATATTAGTGCGACAAAGACAGGTAGCTGCCTTTCGTTTACTATTGACGATTAAGCGTTAGCGATTGGAAACTTGTCTCAGCACCCTGTACATGTATGACGCTAACATGCACTTACTAGGTACCTTTTCCCGAGATTGATTACAGATACAAATTTATTTCATAACCCCTCGTCAGTGACGACAAAAATGGCGAAAAGTCGTTGTCTGTGGAGCCCAGTTCGGGCCTTGTCACAGACAAGGGTTGCCAGGCCACCGATTGCAAAGAAACTTCACGCACAACGGCTCTTTCGCACAACGGCTGTTCGCCAAGTTTTCTATCTGTCCTATTTCACTAGCTACACACCTCAATGAGTATGCAAGAGACAGGAATACATTAGTCAGCTTTATTACTCAATGTCCAAATCGGGCTTCGCCACAGATGTGGGCGGTATCGGGCTTCGCCACAGATGCGGGCGGTTGATAAAATGTTAAAATCGGGCCTCGCCACTGACGAGGGGATAGTGGTTAGTGACGATATAACACTGATTAATTTAACGTACACGCGGAAATCTGACTTTTTCATATTTTATATGGAATCCTTAGTAAGAGAAGCTCTTAAAAATATTTTAAGCTTTTAATTACGCGAAAAATCGAATAAGACATTTATTTCCCCATTATACACATTTACGTATATATAATGACATTTTTGCTGGTCAAGTTATGGTTCCAATATTATGTTTTCGAGCCAAAAGATGAAAGACGGTCAACATTTATATCCCTATCCTTACCAAACTGTATATGTATGTACAATTCTATATTTAAATGCACGGTTGGAGTTAAAACTTTTAGTACCTACTTACTCGTCGGAAGAGGAACCAAGTAATATTAACTCGAGAACTTTGGTTTGTAGGTACTTATTTAATATAGCCTACTACTCTAGTACCGCAGATAGCTGTATAACTCCTAACTTTTAGACCTATTTGAACCATTGTGAATATTAAAACTCGCTTTAGAGTACACTGGTGATACTATAACTGCATAATAGCTGTCAGTGATATTTACAGCTTCGGCTTAATAAAGGCCGTACTAAACCTGGTTGATCTCTAGGTATGCCGTTTTATAGTATATCTACATATTAGTAGGGGAGCCCAAGATATATATTTAGTTATATATTACGGAATATACTAAAACGCGGCAGATACCTTGTACCCGATTAAATACCTCCAAGTAGTATGAGCCCCCTTGGTAAACGAAAAATTTGTTATGCTTGATAAAGTCGGTTTTTTTATTACAAGTTTGAAACCCACCCCCTATTTAACGTCAGTCGCCAACTGTCATATTAGTAAAATAAACACTTTAGCATTTAACTAATTTACTACCCTACCTTAATCCGATGCACTCAAGAATTTCAGACTGGTATTTTTTTTACTAATCTGATATTTTATCCTTGACGTGCAACCAAGGGGGCTCATACTACATTTTAAATTTATTAATTTAAAAGATCTGAAAAAAATGTTAATCAAATTTTTTGATTGTCAGAATAGGCGCATCCCTTTAGATATGGTCAGATTATGAGAAACGGACAGGCGGCTCTAGGGTATACATATAAATGAACCATATGTATATATCTTGATCTGACGCGCTCGAAATACTCCAAAATTGAGTCTTTTTTTGGACATTCTGATAATGACCGTGAGTTTGAGTCACATCCAAATCGTCAGATTATTACAGGTAAGAGCTTTTTACGCTCTTTAAATATCTGACGCGCTCAATTTTTTGTACCGTTTTCAACCCTAACGTACGACCAACCTTATCAAGGAAACAATCAGATTAACATAGTTATGTTTCCAATAATGCGTAGAGCATGGATGCTAATAAATTAATAATATTTGACGCCGCTGCTACTAGGTAGGGACCTATGAAAGTGTATTAGGTACCTATATTATATGTCATTGTACGGTTCCGTAGTAATCTAGGAACCCTTATAGTTTCGCCATGTCCGTCTATTCGTCTGTCTATCCACAGCATAGCTCAGTGGCCGTTAGCACTAGAAACTTGCGATTGGTACACGTATACATATTAATCAAGCCAACAAAGTGATAGAATAAAATTTAGAAAAACAATGATAGCCAGAGATCGGATTTTTGTGCGACATCTCATACTAAATAATAACTTACTCTTTACTCTTACTCTTACTCTTAAATGTCATCAAAATGACGTAAGTCACTAAGAATATCGCAAATCTATACGATCTCTGATGATAACACAGTCATGTTCCCAGGATTTATTAGATTATTTTTTTAGAATATGAATCTCATAAGCGGGGCAAGTTTGGTATAAACGTTTATAAATAAATAATCACCAAATTAAAAATTTAAAAAACCGACTTCAACCGGTTTCTCCAAGATTCTCGATTTGTTTCCATCATTGGTTTCCTCAAATCCTACTTTCTGAATGCAAATTCTTGTAAATGAATGAAAATTACCAAAAGCGCCATACATGTACCTATAACAATTGAAGAGATCCCTCGATTTCTCCAAGATCCCATCATCAGACCGCAACTTGGTGCCAATGGGACCATCTCGGGGTAATACACGTTCGATCACAAAAAGAAATTTTAAAATCGGTTCACTATTCTCGGAGATATCGGGTAACATACATACAACAAAAAAAAATTCAGTCGAATTGAGAACCTCCTCCTTTTTTGAAGTCGGTTAATAAAATAAATAGGTACCTTGGGACATCTTAAGCAAATCGACCTAGTCCCATGGTAACCTGAATTAAGGATGTGCATTCTAAATTACGATGTATTTAATCGACCAAGGAACAAATATTTGTCATAAATAAATACACAAATAAAGCCGTCACCGGGATTCCAACCTCCAGCTTCGTAGGCAGGGTCACTACCAACTAGGCTACGGAGGCTGACAAATTGCGAGTAATGCGCTTTATCGCGAGTAAGTGTAAACTTATTTACATGTTTTTCGTTAATTGTGCACATCATGTCGACGTACGTATATTATTATTATTAACGAATTTTCTTAAGAGATTATTTACCTTCGCACAGAAAATCTAAAATATATTCAAGTATCACACAAAGTCTTAATTTCCGTAAATGGATAATTTTATGGATTTCCCGCCCAAAATGTTAGTAACATTGTACCCAGTGGTCATTAGTGGATTTTGTTGTCTCGTCACTATTAACTTGACAGGTAGTGACGTTAACCCCAGCAGTGCCCACCACAGACACGTTTCCTTGATATCCTTCTCCACCCCTCCGTAAGTTTCCATGGCGACGTACTAAACATTTAGCAGAGCACTAGCATATTGTTCTACGTTGTGGCTAAATAAATGAATTTCTTGATTCATACTAATTCAATGTGAGTAATCTGTAAAATGAATACATCAAATTAAATATAGTTACCAACTTAGTGCAATGTAAATGTTTCATATAAGAATTTGTAATCCTAATAAGTTTATTATTTTGACAGCTATTCAACGTAATGGGAGATGAGGAACAAGCGACCCTTGATGGGCAGTTCCGTGATTTTTCGAAACTATATGACCACAAGCGGAGTGGTTTAACGATCACATTGTACAGGTCCGATTTCTGGCTACGCCAGGCCAAACTCTTGGATGACAGAAGATGTACCATGACCGAAACGGGTGTGCTATGGAACAAATACAAGTGATGAGAGCTTATAAAGTCCGACAAATCAATTTGGCAGTAAACGTAGAGTAAACACACTTCACGATCATTGAAGGTTAGGTAGTCAAGAAATGGTAGTAGTGTAAATAATGATCCTCTTGTCATAGTAGTGCTAACAATTCATACAGAGTACAAACTGTTATGTGTAATAAACCATAGAATAATAATAAACAAAACACACAGTGCTAAATACATACATAACGTTTACAACTACACTACAACAGATTGTTTCACTCACGAACCGCGCGAATTTTCCAAAAATAATTAGTAATTGCCATGACCATGCGAATGTGTTTCCATGAATTAATAATATTTATAAGAGGTACGTTAAAACTGATAGATTACAAATAACTTTAGACTTCCTTAAGAACTTCAAGATTTTACAAAAAGTATGGCTACTATTATCATGAATTGTCTCCTAACTTAATTTGACCTTATTTTCACAGTCGTGTGACCGATTACCTGAGCACGTTGATTTGTTATTGTTATTTATTAATTCATATTTCATGTTTCCTGCTAGTTAGTTTATTACTACAAACACCTTTCTAACTACCTACTCGTAGAGTTAAGAATTATTAAAAATATAGGTATACTGCCACATTGACTTGCCAAACTGCTTGATACGTCATAAGATATCTATGTTTCTATGCTTAGTACGAGTATGTGTTGTACCTATGATACGTCATTTCTAGTCTAGAGTTTGCTAAAGTGCGTACAATTTTTCAAGAATTTAGCATATTAATTTTTTTTAGCAAGTCAGAATTGAATTGGGAGGAATGGTTACAATATCTCAGCGAACTTTGTGCTCTGAAAGGTTGGGATGAATTACTGACTCAAGAAACTTTGACGAACTGCGGTCTACCAGGTCAAGGAGGAAATGTCGTTGTTCCTCAATACAGAGACTTTTTCCTTACATACAAACCCAAAGAAAAACTGCCATTTTAAGTGTGATATTTAATGCTGCGTTTTTTATTCGGCCAAATACATAGACATAACACTGATTAATGTATTTTTTTTATTTCACTTTCGCCACGAATATATGTAATTATATTATAGTTACCGATGGCAGTAGAAAATTTGCTGCCTTTTAGCAACACTGCCTTCGAATAATTCCATATTTGTGTTAAACTACAGCATTTTTGTGGAACTTAAATAATAGGTACATTACGATATAAGTGCGAAAAAAATTAAGTTCCAAACGAGTTGAGATAAATTTTAAATTTTAAATCGACACGACTAACAAATTTCGTTTTCGCACGTGTATCGTACGACGTTTTTCAGTATATATGGCCCTCCGAAGATTTCGACATGACGTAAAATGAAATATTTTTCGCACCAGTGCGTAAAAAATCGCCATCTGTACTAAAATAGTACATTTCCTAACTAGTGCGGGAAAACTTTTTTCGGCGAGGGTGAAAGCCCGAGTGAAACGAGGGCGACAATCACCCGAGTCAAAAAAAAGTTTTTGCACGTGTAAGGGGCGATTTTTTTCATAACAAGTGCGTCAAAAAGAGAAATTACCGCAAAGTTCGATTTTGCACACTAGTTAGGAAAATAATATTTTTCAACACACTTGCTCGTAACGTAGTTATTATTGAACCGCTATTAGGCTCATAATCCAAGATATTAAACACGCGTGCTTTTTTCATTACGTTATTGTTCTAGTGCGGTAATAACATAACCCGACCAAGTATGTTAGCAAACATTTGCAAGTATTATGTCTTGTAGATGAAGCTTTCGAATTTAGTCAGGATATGTTTATTTTTTAAATTGACCAAAGAGTTGACATGTGGCATAAATAGCGGAATTCAGAATATTATTTCAAAATACTATACATTTTCGTAAATAAATAATTAAAATATTTAAATTATGCATCCATCATCAGCATTGTGCAATTCATCAGCATCAAAGAGTAAAGTAAGCATACCCGCCTCTGCAGTCACGCAAGTGTTGTCAGTGGAAAAATACCAATTTGAACAATTTAAACTTCTGCAAATGTGAATAAAATTTATTTAAACTTACAATAAATTATACTTAAACACAGTTTTAAATATTTTTGTTTAAATAAATTTAAGTACTTATTTTATACCGACATCTATTGATTTAGTTTGCACGAGATGTTATCAGTTATCACCTTTGCGCAAAAGAAAGTGTGCGAAAACGATTGCTGTCTCTAGCGTCTACAGCAAATGAGACAGTGTCTCCACTCTGCAATAACGTAATCAAAAAGCAGCTAGCAGCTTTAATACATCTTGTGTATGACACAGTATACTCTTTAGAGTATTATATTCTTTAGTATGACAGCAACTCGCAGTTACTCATCTCTTATCGATTATGTATTGATTATTTAAAAAGAAATGTGTAGCCGACCGATGGCCGTTGGGGCGGGAAGGTTCTTGAGTGGCGGCCACGTACCGGAAGGCGTAGCGTGGGTAGGCCCCCCACAAGGTGGACCGATGACCTGGTGAAGGTCGTAGGAGTCCGCTGGATGCGGGTGGCGCAGGACCGGTCATTGTGGCAATCTTTGGGGGAGGCCTATGTTCAGCAGTGGACGTCTTTCGGCTGATATGATGATGATGATGTGTAGCTGCGAGTTCATTGCGGGTTGCTGTCAAAGATTTTGTCAAACACGAAATAATATATGCTTGTCCCTCAGGCATGGTTAATATCTTCGATTGAGTATGAGCCTCAAAGCGGTTCAGTTGTACCTATGTTACGGGCAAGAGTGATGAAAACATACTGTAGCTCAATATTCTCAATCGAAGTCATAATTTTTGTGTTAAAAAGCTAAATTTTCTGTAACAACTTATGGCAATGAAAAAGAGCGATTCATTAAAATTTTCTATGAGAGATCAAGAATACGAACTTAATCATTTAAATTTGCCTTTGCCGAAGGTTGTTGGATAAAGTATAACACATAGTTTGTATGACTAACTTTCTTAACACTATTGACATGATCGTGATTCTTGTTTTGATTAAGGCCTTAACTATGTAATTTTTTTTGCAGTGGACCCAAATAATAAATACGTCTTTTTTACGTACACGTTACTATTTTGGCTTAGAAATTATAATACCTATTGTATTATAGTTAATTAAAGAAGGCCTAGAAGTTTACAGTGACACAAGGAATTTATTGAGCATCTAAGTCTCAAATCTATGATTTGCATCACTCAGTGATTTTTGTACGAACAACGAGAGAAAAGATATTTTCTATAGCCCTTTCGATTACGGAACCGTGAACCGTTAGTATCCTCAGCGTAAGTTAAATCGTAATAATATCGACGGCAGCGTTTTTTCATAAAGCTGTCACGCTCCCTGCCACGTTATCGCCAGGTAATTGGAAATCCTCACGATAGATGGGCTTTGAATAGTGGACAAGAAATGGATACCTCAGTCGGGCCCATCTGCACCCGTTCAGAGCCGTGCGCTACCTTATAGCAATAAGTATCAACCTCTTCAATCGAATTTGAGATTATTTGAATTACGAAAAATATACTTAGCCGCACTCGCATAATCTCGGGATAGCAATTACAATTAAAGATTATTATTTGTCAGAAATAATAATATTTAATTGTAGTTAGGTTACCTAGGTGAGTACACCTAGGTAACCTAACTACAACATAACTACTACATCTAGTAAGATGTGCTACTAGGATACTTAACTATCTGTTTTATGGTTGCTCTTCCGTAATAACAGTCGTAATATACACGATGATTTATAATCCGTGAATAGGAGCAGAAAAACATAAAAATTTAGACAAAATTAAACTTATTCGGCGAAGTCTCACGTTATTTCTTCACTGTTTATTATAATTAAAAGTGAAACCTAATTAAAACAAACTACCACCGAATACATGGGGTCTATTTCTCGAACGCTTGTAACTTGTAATACAAGCGGAGTCCTTATCCAATTAACAGAGTTAAAAAGAGACTTCCACTTGTATTACAAGTTACACGCTTTCGAGAAACTGACCCATGGTAATCCTACAGTATAATAAAATTTAACTACGATACGTCAAGTGCCATCAGTATGGCGGGAAATTGGAAATTTGACTATCTACTTTCTACTCATTACCTTATCAGTACCTACTGATAACGACGAAAATAATTGATAGAAGATTAACATAAAGTGCATTACCCAGACTTTTATTTGTAAGCTAAATCTTGAGAAAGTAAAACGATTTGTTTTCAAGCAGTACAATTTAATGATTAAATAAATCAATAAAACTGACCTCCAACTAATACAAAAAAATATATTAAGTAAAGATATTAGTTTCGATGTTTCTCCGAACCACCGATAAAAAGCAACCCTTCCTTCAAAATCTGCTGGCCTAATCATGCACAGGTCGAAAATGAAAGAGATGTAAATCGGACGAGTGAAGCAGTCTCCACACGAAGGATTGACTCCCTCGAAATCTTCTCGCTGCTTGCCTAGTGCTCCTTCGAGAATCTCGAGCAAAGAATCTTAGATTCGTCGATCCAGATCGTCAGGGTGACGACGAGGTCGTCCGGGTGCTTGAGCATGTTGCGGCACTGTTAACTGTCCGAAGTCTCGAAGGTTTTGGTGCATGCGGTTTATTAAATCGTGTCCAGGAATCGGGGTGCTTGGTTGGATGAAGTTCGTAAAATAACTGTTGGGTTCACCTTGTGCTATTCCTTTGTATTGACAAACGTACAATATCGTAACGCTCTATGTTTGAATACGGATGTGGTAAGGACATTAATTTCCATTTTTATTTACAAACTTTACAATTGCTCCGGGTAGAAATGGGTCACTTTATGCCCTAGTTGTACAATTTACTATTTTTCAACTTCGGTTTGATTGGCAAAATAAATAGTTTTGTAGAATAGTATATAAAGTACCTACTTGATTTTACAAACTTTACAATTGCTCCGGGTAGAAATGGGTCACTTTATGCCCTAGTTGTACAATTTACTATTTTTTAACTTCGGTTTGATTGGCAAAATAAATAGTTTTGTAGAATAGTATATAAAGTACCTACTTGATTTTAGGAAGATGAGAATGCCGCCGCGCAAATTGTGCCGCGGTGGGTAGGTAGGGATATAGCGTTTTTCATAACACTGCACATACTCGTATGTCCGCGCAGTATCTTTGACGAATTCTAATATAATATACGAAGCAAATCAAAACCTTTGATGAACAAACCACACCTTTTTTAATAGAACCGAAAAAAAAAACGTGACGGTTTTTTAAAGGCAATTTTGTATACTATCGGTTTATTTATTTTGTTCGAAGCTACTCCAATTCTATTGTCCTCGGGTAATCGCACCTGGTCTGCCGGATCAATCCATTGTGTCAAAAAGTGAAATAGCTGAGAGTGGGTAGGATTCGTGCAATGATCATAATAAGTATCTCCGCTATCCGACATGCGAACATGATCATATTTTTATGTGTAACGGGCACTAATATTTATAACTCACCGCCAAGAAGGGATAGAAATACGGTAGCTAGTTTCTTCAAAAGAAATTAAAATGCGTCTTGGACATTTCTTTCACCCAAGTAAAAGAGTAGAGTATAAGGGTAATTATTAAATGCATTTATTTAAGAAAACTTTATTATTTTTTACTACGGTTGAACCCAGAGGTGGCCAGTTATAATAGGTACAAAACGGCGAAAACAGAAAACAAAAAAAAACTAAACAAGTATAGCTGACTTTCAATAGCATTTGACGTCTTTGACATAGTCGTGAAACACGTTCGCCGATATATTTTTTCAATAAGGCTAATAAATATCAATAATTTTAACTAAAAATGTATGTATTTATAATTGGTCATAAAGGTGATATTAAAGTGCGTGGTTATAAAATAATGCAAGGTTTTGGGTTAGTTTATTTTTTTGTTGGTTTTTGTTGGCAAACGGTAATAGACTAAATCGTGATAATTATGTCAGTTCCATAGAATACCTGTCAAAAACTGACAAGCCGAACCTAAACTGAATGGCATTTAAGAAATCATAACAGCTAAGATCACAGCACTGCAGAGCCTTTGAGAAATTAATGTTTTTTTTTCTATCTAAGGAATAATTACATTATTTATCGTGTTAGATCAGCATTTGGTCGATATTTATAAATTCCTACAAGATCTCGTGATTAGTGCACTTTGGGGTCAGAAGGAATCATAAACCAAACGAGATTAGACTATGATTGATATCATACTAAAATATCTTGACTGTTGTTTTATACAGTGTATTACCATGACCCTGGCTTTTACGAAAATAGGTAAAAATCCATTTCAAGTATTAACACACTATAAATATTTAAATTGACCGTACAATTAAGTTTATTTCCTCCGAACGATCAATGTAACGTGTGTACTGCTTGGTTGTCAGTCAAACGTTGCGATTGGCTGCGATCTGTCATTGTCAAGTGCAAATTAACGATTAATTTTGAAGTACATTGCTTCTCGATTAACTTTTCTTAGAAAGTTATGTACTTTTAAAATTGGATGATTGAATTAAATAGTGCTCACGGTTTGGCTAAGAATCTGCATCGCATTCCTCGGTTACAATAAAATCCAGTGTCATGGTAATATACTGTATGTATAGAATATATTTCTTTTGTAAAAAAATAACAACCGTAGTCTGAAAATCTCCAACGTTATTAGTATATCCCTACCATTCCTTATCTCCCCATTTATGAAGGCTGCCCTCGCAATCCCATATGACCCCATTTTACGGAAGGTACCATCTCTTTTCATTCTAATAATAAGCAATAGCCAAGGTTTTGTTCCCGCTCGTATAACAGATTAGATTACCTAAAGAAAATATCTTTCTCTGGACAGTGTGGAACCCTTCATTCTCTTGGCCGAATTGCAAATAATTGTTGCGATTTGTATGATTTCAGAGGCAGTGTATTGCAACGCGACTTTCGATTCATATTTGTGCTGGCCGCCCACGCCGGCGGGTGAGGTGGCCAGCCAGCATTGCCCGCCGGCGCGTCTAAGCGATACCTCTCGTAAGTCAAACATTATAATGTAAGTAGGTTGATAAGGATAAGAGAATAATTGTAGCGGTAAAGGAAAACATATTGGCAACGGTCGCATGTTAATAATAACCACTCAATTGAACTTCATTCTTAAAATAAGCGCGACAGCTGGTAACCACAGTTAAGAAAAGCAATTGAGTGGCGAAAAGGATTAAGGAATTACGAATTTTTATTAAGAAAATAGACGTTCACTGCATAATGATTTTGTGTAAATCAAAATTCCTATATTTTTAATCATTGTCCAGTAATCTTCTACCTACATGTCCTACATAAACAGATCTTTGTTATACCTACTGATTATAACTTATAGGTATTTGTTTACGATTTCATATCAGAATGAAATTCATATTTAAAATGATTGAGGATATTTCTTGTGTAAGCAGATTTTGCTTACCGCCAGTGCGGGCCAAGTGGACTGTGGTTGGGTCGCCGGCCCAACGAGTCCAGTGCTGTGGGGTGGACCAACTATACCCCCTGCTTCCCTCAAGAGGTCCAAAATCTCTTCGTCAAAGTCTACGACAACGAACATGTTGCTCAGGTTGATACTTTACTCATTATTCGTCTCGCATGAGCATTATTTCTATTTACAATTGTACCCCCAATTACAGTGTCCTCAAAATTACTTGCATTATTTTATTTTTCTGTTTTGAGGTTATTAAACTAAATCAAACCGATCAAAAAATTGAGGACACTTTTATTCTTAGTAAACCGAAAATAATTCTGAGTTAAAAAAATTGAGGACATTTTTATTCTTAGTAAACCGAAAATAATTCTGAGTTAAAAAAATTGTAAGTACAGTTTATGAATGAATTCATTCATAAATCGTCCATGCCATTCTGAACGCCACTGTACAATCGTAAGTAGGTAAATGAAAATGCCCATGTATGTATGAGTAAGAATACTTAATACCTACAAAATTATGTATATTGCAATAATATTATGATGATTTTCACAGCTAAAATTTGAAATAGCACTGCGTACGAGGTACATGGAAATCGCTGGATTTAGTATATCTCTCGTCGCCTTGGTGGTGTCCCTTATTATTTTTTCTTACTACAGGTTAGTGACCGTAATACTATACTGTTCATGTAGAAAAAATATCCTTTTATCGTAAATGGATACCTGCTAAAATTAACATTGCCTTAGACTTGGATCGTGACTAAATAGCAAACCGGGTGATTTACACATGCCAAACCATAATGTATCTCCACCGATCGACTTCACAGTTGTATTTTCAGTAACACGCTGAAAACTAAACGCGAGACATTATGACTACTTAAATTGCCTGTAAATACGGTTTATATTAAGTTATTCTGAAATTTTGTATACTTACCAAGAGTTCGCATTGGCAGTACAGGCGCTTGCAGTACTGCTTTAATTTTTCAAACGTGTTACTCCCTATTACACAAACTTGGGTCAGGCCGCTAACAGAAGCTTGAGAAGAAGAAGGTTAAAAGTGTGTAAAATTTATGGAAAACTCTAATCAGCTCCGAGTTCGTTGGTCAACCCGAGATTGTGCAAGTGAGGCTCACACGAGATTATATGTTTAAGACACTAGCTACTATTCGTTTAACCTCGTATAAATTAGCGACCTAACCAGAGAGTATATGTGCAAGTATTATTTTTAGCCCTAAAAGCGATAAAAAGTTTTGGGTCCAATGACGGCATGCTAATAATGTTTGTCTAATACCATTCAACCAATTGGCCTTTGAATTAGAAATTTAAGCCTGCTCCTGACACGCACTGCGAATAAAATTACGCAGTTTCTCAGCAATCATCGACAACAAGGCTTCACCAAGGTTACTATGGAAACCAATTAAATGATCTTGGATTATTTTTTTTGCTGATCGACTAACTAACTTACGTAACGACTAGGTTGTTATTTTTATAGGGATACCCCCATTTGCCAGAATTTCATTTGCCATAATTTTATTTGCCATCCTATTCAACACACATAATATTGTTTCTCATAACATCTTATGCCATACTTATTGTTTACTATATTAATCATTTGCCAGAAACTTTGTTTCCCATAAAGTCAATTTTCATAATGTCATTTGCCAGAATCATCGAAATCCGTAATTATCACATGCCACAACATCGTTTATCATCCAAATTAGCTACCAGAAAAGACAATTTCCGTAATGTTTTTTGTCAGAATCATCGAAATCCGTAAATATTACATGCCATAACATAACTTGTCATCCAAATGACCCTCCACAAAGTGAAACTGCTATTAAAAAGTAGGTTAGGTTAGTATTCTGGGTGCCTGTGGTGTCGCATAACGTCGTCCTAAATTTTTTGGCTGAGAATATTTGTCATAATGTTAAATGGCATCCTACTCGTTTAGCCTACTTAATTTTGTGCATACACAGTGCTAGGTTAATGGTTTAAAAATATGTTCAAGTAATAAACCAGGGCAAAACCAACTTGGATTGGTTAGGTTTCTAGGGTAGGGCGAAGTTAAAAGCGTTGACTAAAAAATACTTAAGTATTTTAAATTAATTGTTTACGCATCTTCATTTTTGTAAAACCAAAAAAGGGGGGCTCGGGGGTCGAAGCCCCCCGCATTAAAAAAGAACATATTGTAGTTCCCCCACCCTAACCTGGATAGGTTCGTTAGGTACCTTTCATCCCTTAGAGCAGAAATAGAAGCCCCGCGCAGCGGGGCTTCGTCGACCGATTCCCAGAAGCCCGTTTTTTCAAGCGCTTGTAACTTTTAATAATATAGCTAGTACTTATTTGAAAAAACTGATAATTACTGACGGCGTTTGAATATTCCATTAAATAATATTATTGCACTTAATAATATGGCCAACAATTAATATGGCCACAATTGCTTCTGGCATTTGAATATTCTATTATTGCACTTAATAATATGGAAAAGAAATAGGATGGCATTGTATGATTATGGAAGGTAATATTCGGGTAAACAAGCAGTGTGTCATACAATTTTTATGGTAAACAAATCATTCGAAATCATTCGAAATTCGAATGAAATTCGGGCAAGTTAGATTCGGGCATATGAATATTATGTTAAATAACTGTCGGGCAAACAATAGACAAACACATACATTTAAATTAATTAGGAAATGATAACTTTTCGCATATACAGGTCCTTGCGCAACAATCGTACCCGAATTCACAAGAGCCTATTCAGCGCCATGATACTGCAAGTGTTGATCAGGCTGACGGTGTACATTGACCAGGCACTCGTGCGCAGCTGGCGCGGCGAACAGGCTGCTAACGATAGCGCCACGCTCAAAGGCATTGACAACATGGTGAGAATACTTGCACTGCGAATATAATTTACGCGTATGTAGGATTGGTACTTGGTTTATATATTTTGGGCTATTTTTACATTACGTTCCATTTTATGTGATTGATTAAACAATCCAATCAATTATACTTTCGGCAGATACAATCAGCGAATTGTTTGTAGCAGTCAAAGTGACTAAATATAAGGTGTACCAAACTATTCAGCTACTTTCGCACTGACTACACATAAAAATAAGCACGTGAAATAAATATCATTAATTTGTATTTAGAAAATGAGTTGTGCAATTCTTAAAAAGTTTGTAAATTAGGATCAGGTTTTCGATTTTGAAAAAAAAAATCGTAAGTTGTAATCTGAGCAAGATCTACGAGTACCTACCACATTTCCCGAAATGTCCCAGAAAGTTAGTATGGACTTTTCCTTTTTTGTCATCAGATTCCTATACATTTTTGGTAGCAAAAAAAGAACGTTTCATACAAACATTTTGGGATATTTTATAGAAATGTGGTGGAGCTTGCTTGACCTTATTGAATCTACCAGCCTACCCATTTTTTTGCAATTCTATTGAAGACATGATCCAAATGTACACACTTTTTGAAAAATGCTCCGTTGGCGGATGGGTTAATAGAAGTGTGTAATTAATTATAATCTTTAGGATAATACTTAGGTAAGTGGTTATAACGTGTAAGTATATTTATTGTATTGTACATTGTGCCCGGAATATAAATATAATTATTATACAACGTAGAACGACTGCTCAAACACGCAGCATTACTATTGAAAAAGTTTCAAGTACACTTGAGATCTTGCCGAGTTCAATTTACTCGTTGCCATCCATAAGAACTTGGACAAGTTCCGAGGCTAGCACAACTCGGAGTGGACACTTGAGTGCTCTGCAGTACCAATATCACAAATACCGCACGATTACGTGCTAGATTCTGCTCCTTTTCGATGTCAATAGTGTGCTGAATTTGGAAATATTTGTGTGCCAACTTTAAAGATTATTATCAAGATATTTGCTTTTCATATGCCATTGTGGCATATACAGTGTAATACCACTATGCAGGGTTTTATTGAAGCCAATCAATAAGATTATAATTAATTAATTATCAAATTAAGTATATGTACATCCACCCTTAAAATGTATGGTCTGTGTTTTAGTATATTTTCTTTGCGGGTATTTTTATACTTACTTATTTTCTTATTTTGATGGGGGCAGATCTATAACATTTCCTCGATTGTCAGTCATCCATAGACTACGAACCCTGTAGAGTGGCCGTAACATCTGGATGTAATACAGGGTTACTTTTTCACCGGTACAATACATTTTCCCACATATTTGGTATCGATAATAGATTACATTTATCAAATAAAATTGTCATTTTTTTTTTATTTATCATTAATTTATCCTTCATGCAAATGCAAAATAATGGGCCTACTAATGATAAGACGTCAACGGGGTGCGGGACGCAGAGGGCGGCGGAAAAGGGTGAGCGACCTGCGCACGAGTTGGCAAGATAGCAGTTACCTCAATCTGGGTGATTAGGTCACGGACGGTCAGTCTCACGGTTGACGTAAGTATGTGCGCGCGCGCCGCATCGTACTACCTTCAGTCGGAAATTGTTCGTACGAAATGGTTCGTAGTTATTTTTTCATTGGGGAAAATACAGTGGCAGCCCAGCGGCTATACGCTGAAGAAAGTGTGCCCCGCCTGGAAAATGCCAGTGTTATAGATATGGCCAGCCAGGTCAACAGATTTGACCTCGTGTGACTGTTTTTGTGGGGTGAGGGTAGGCCCAAAATTTAAAAGACTTAAAAAATCTAATAATAAGTGCATTTGATGAACTTAAAAGTGAGAACTACAGGCTTGTGTTGGGAAATATCGATGGAAACATTCAAAAATAGGCAAGAGTATGTTTAGATAACCACGGCCAACATTTTGAACACTTGCTTAAGTATGTGAATTAATTAATTAGTATGAGAAATGGACTCCATTAATCAGGTATGTTTTTTTTATTCCAATCATTGTGCATAAAGTTGATTTCAAGTGTTTAAATACGCCTCAATGAAGAAAGTTTCTGTCCTTAGTGCAAGTATGAAGGAAGATTTGGGATCAAGTAAGATTTTTTTGCCAAGTCATAATCGTAAGTTGATTATCACCGCCGCTTTTTTAAGCCGCCATGCCACGTGCGATGACGTTGTAAACAAACAGTTGCCAGTTCGTGTGTTTTGCTAGTTATGTACATTTATAATGCGTAATGCGTCCAATTTTCTTATTAGGTTTGCGGATAAGTTCAAACATCGGTATTTTAGTTTTTTTGTTCTAAAGGGGTAGTAACAAAAAATGCTAGTATTCTGTAACTTGGACTACTATTACGTATGTTGATTTTTTGTACTGGTGAAAAAGTAACCCTGTATAATTTAATGAATATAGGCGATAAAATCCGTTAAAATAGTTTTATTTCATGACTAGCTGTCGCGGTAATCGAAGAAAATATTAGAAATTAAATAAATAACTAATTTCCCAAGAAAAGATGTGTGTGAAGTAAACTACTACAAAATAATATCTTGATAGTGACAGATCACGGCACCTCGCAGCGTTTGTGAACTAAGCAATGCACGCAAATTGACCGATAGGTAGACAAAGAAATAAAATTTGTTTGTACAGATTAATATGACTTAAATAAAATTGGTTAAACTTCAAAAAGGGTTGCTAATAATGCATATTATTTATTACCCTTTTCCTTACAAGCCCGCATGTTGGTAACAGACTCTACTTGGGCATTTCTTCAAGTATTTTAACCGCCGTGACTTCGGTGGCTACATTATTATTACCCGCGAAAACACTGCCACCGAAGACACAGCGGTTGAAACGCTCGTAAAAGTGCTCACCTAGGTATAACTTGTTTTTCTTTCCAAGCTAGTGGCGAATTGATTTAAAATTATAATGTAATAGCAACAGTTACGTAGCGAATAACCGACCTTTTCAAACAATGTAAGGTCCATTTGGTTTCGGGAGACTGGAGAAACTAAAACATTTCATATTATTATGTATACAAAGTGGCCTTTATAATAAGAGTAACATATGAAGAAATATCTATAGGAACCCTTTGTATTCTTTTTATATAATTTTTCCCATTCGTAAAGATAAATCATCTTTGATTTTTTGTTTGGAATTTATATTGTATGGTTCATGAAAATTTTTGTAAGCATTTTCTATTTGTTGATCATTTTATATTTTGCTTACAGTAGTAAGCATTAGTAAGTTTTGCTTACTGCAGTACAGGCTTTGCCTAGCAATGTACATGTTGCAGAACATTCTCAAAATTGTAGGAATATACTTGGAAATTTCCGAGAATTTTCATGAGAATTCAAGAATAAGTTCTCATTGAGAATGTTTCCATGAGAACTTAAAAAAAAGTGTTATGAAGAATACCTACTGTTTTTCATAATTGAGTAAACAAGGCATAAAATATACCTTAACAGGCATATGCAACGTTTTTTAGCATGCTTAGATTGCTTGTAAAATTTAAATTGCCTAGAATATTCGCTACAGAAGTTTCGCAATTTATTGAACTTCTCAGTACCTACATACATTGCTAGCTTTGCCTAGTACAGGAACCAGGTTAACTGTTTTTGTGAACCGATATTACCTATATAAATAAATGTCTTTTGTCATATGTCTATGTCCTATGTTACAGGGCCTGCCATGTATAATATGATTAATATGTGAATAATCGTGCAGGGAACTTACCTAAGTCGAATGAGGAGTTTACCGTACCATGTCTTTATTTCCAGCCTTATCTATGTGAAAGCTCGTACATACTTCTAGAGTATGCAATTACGGTGATGTTCATGTGGATGTTCATCGAGGGGCTATACCTACACAATGTTGTGACAGCAAATGCTCTGCGGGAGGGTATTTCTCATGTGGTGTACTACATGACTGGGTGGGGGTTGCCTGTCATCCTGACAGCAGTTTGGGCTGCGATGACTGCGCTTCATTACAGGGGAGAAAGAGTCAATACGTGAGTACTATTTGTATATAATTTGGAGGCAGTTATGTGTTGTTATGCGCTTACACTGAAAAAATGCTAAGTTGGATTTATCAAATCTTGCGTAATTTTAACCGGAAATTAAGGTTGAATTCGGTCCTAACACAATTTTTTACTTTTATTTTGCCAAACTTTTTATGTTGGCATTCTACTAAATTAATTTAGTTGATTACAACAGTTTTTTGTTGATTACACCAGTTGTTTGGTATAATGTGCAATGTTCTTTGTTGATTTAACAACTCTGGTATCGACTTCAACCTTTTTAGTTTTGTAAATTTGATAGCAAGGATTTGATACATATACCAAAATTTCACTTTTGTAAATATTTTTTTCAGTGTAGGTAACTAAACACACAGCCGGTAGGACTGTAGATAATTATACAACTACTAATTTGTATGTCTTTGTATAATAAATGGGTACTTACCTACTATTTTCAAATAGAGGCAAATCTGTATTTCCACATGAGTTTCGTTTAAACGAAGTGAACGTGAATGTACATAGCTATTAAATTGTTTAATAATTGTATTTTTTTGTTGTAGCTGTTGGTATGGATATAACTTCTCATCCCTTTATTGGATTATGCAAGGGCCTCGATTGGGAGTCATTATGGTATGTTATTCAACTATGTAGTCTCTAAGTTTAACTGACGTAACGTCCTAGCTCGTTTGTACACGTCCCAAGCTTCCCTTACTACCATTCAATTCCTTTCTCTAGCTAAAAATACATACTCTTTGCTTAGAGATAGCACTTAATAAGCCAGCTGTAAGTGTAAAATACTGTACCTAATTTAATATGCTATGCCGACGCTACAATGGTCTCGCGACAGCAGCCGGTAATAAAATAACGCCGGGGAACGCAACATGCCCTTCAACTAGTGCAACTAGGAGGTTTAATGCAGCGACATACTTTGAAAATAATTGTTTAAAAGATTGTATGATCATACATCATCAATCTATTTCAGTCCACCGCTGGACGTAGACCTCTCTTATTAACTATGCGTATAGACACATTAGGGGGTAAATGCCCATAATCACCACGCTGTGCAAGCGGATTGGCGATCGCAGTAATGTGTCCACTATGATGACGCTGCTGCTCATCATCAATCTGCTGTTAAGAATGCCGTTAATGCCGTGTGGTAAGAATAGATTTGTCACTACCTCAACACTTCCCACGGGGGATTGTATGATAGTTTATTCAAATGTTATTCACGTATTTTTGCAAAGAGATTTTGTATCTCTTTCGAATTTCACCATTTTAATAATAGGGGAGGTTGGGGGACAATGGACCACACATCGGTGGCAGTGGATCGGTGAGCCGATTATGTTCGATCGAACTAGTTTTATTTTAAAGTATTCTATAGGCCCACTTTTCATGTTTCTTTTTTATATTTTTTTGGACTCACTGAAAATATGGACGAGGGCGTGACAATTATTACTTAGGTATACGAAAATATTTGCTTTAAAAAATAACTTTCTTTTGAGTACCTTATTATTTTGAAAAGACCTATTCAAGGATACCTCACACTATAGCATTACAGCAAAATAAAATCATCCTTGTGTGGAGAAGGTAGCCGAAAAATTATAATTTTCTATATTTTATTCTACGACTTTGTCGGCGTGATATCTACTATGCTTAATAACAGTAATATAAACAAAAATATGTAGTAACGAATATATAGTTTAGTAATACCAAACAAAATTAAAAACAAAACACCTATTCAGTCGCCTCAATAACTGAAAGTCTAAAATATTAACAATTCTCTTCCCACAACTCATCAGATCAGAAATTTTATTACAGGTTCTAATTATCCGCATTTACCTCAAAGCATCATAGTATACGTTTTAGTCAAAAATTATAACTTATTTTTAGTACTTACGTAATAAACGAAAATATTTAAGAAGTTAACGCAAGTATTTAACAATGATGGCTATAAATGCGATATTATTCGTGCATTGATGTTACAGAAAATATACAATGATGTCACGAGATGACATATAGCTGTACCTACAATTAGGTTCCCGTAAACGGATCGCGGCAGGGGGCCCTGTGGCTGACACGCCCGTCCGCCGTTTCCCGACCTTAGGCTAGCCGCATAAGTCCTTCGCGAACTGCACTAGTACATTCTCATCTATAACAATTACTGAATTCGCTAAGTGCTTTGGAGGATTCGATTGAGTTACATTGTTAGGTCGGGCGGTAATTTTCGGGTTGCATACTTACATTGAATGTTGTATGGCAGGATAGGACACTAAGTGATTTCTGTTTACAAAGCCGGTAAAGTTATCTTATTCATCTATAAATAAAGAGAAAATTTACCCTCTAATTAGTAATTCAAAATCTGTGATATACCTAGTACTAGTACATTGTGTATTAAGGGCGGTAAATGGGAAATTGTGCCGAAGGCGCGGGCTTTACTTCACACGACTTCATAATTCTTGTACCGCCCGTGGCACACGCAATGTTTTTCATCACACCTGTGAGGCAAAAAAAGTAAATAAAACTATATATTTTCACAAAAATACTCTAAAATGGTCTAAATAATTTCTCAAAATCTGGGATGACTTAAATTCATCATACTTATAAAAGGAATCTCGGCGCGGCGCGCGCCGCGCCGCACTAGTGCGACGTGATGTCGTATAAAAATCCATTATTGCCCATGGGCATAATACAGCTCATTACGTTCAAGTATGCCTGCGTATGATAATACTTTTTACGAGCAGGTGTGATGAAAAATTATTTGTAACTGGCGTAGCCTCATCGATTATACGTAATATTATCATTTGCAGTGCTGTTGCCAGTTAAAACACCCATGTGCATATTGTGCATGGTCGTACAATACGCATGCAGGTATTAATAAGTATGTATCTATTACGAGTATACACCTATTAAATGTTAACCTGAGTATGTGAAGAGTGTAGGTATTTGCCACTATAAAGTAACGGAGATTATCCTCATGGATATGATTATTCTTTAATTATTTCTGTATCTATACATATAGCTCAGAATAAATAATTATACTGTAAGTATAAATAATCGGGTAAGGCGGTTAAAATAATGGCATGCAATAATTTTGACCCTTATTATTATCATGGTATTATAGCATTATTTTGACTATTGGCCTAACAATACCCTTTCGCCTGACCGAGCAGCGTGACAACGATCAATTTAAGCAATTAGTGAACGACTTAACGGTAATATTCCGTTTGGATACACACACATATGTATCTCGCCGCAAAAGAGTTTGAAGCAGGCATAGTAGGAAGAACATATAAATTATAAAAAAAAAAACAAAACAAACCTATTATATTTCTTTATTCAAAAAATAATCTAAGGCAACTATTTGTAAACAAAATATCACGCACTTTGGATGTACTTGTTATTAACTATTTCTAATAATTTCAGATCAATTTGGTATTTTTGTTGAACATTATGAAGGTGCTCATAGTTAAATTACGGAGTAGTGAAAGCTCGGAACTGGAAAAAATCAGGTAATTGTTCACTACCATACTTTAACTTTATCCTTTTACAACTTACTTTATAGCACATATACTTAGTGTAAAATATCCATGTAAGGACGTACCTATGTGAATTGTAGTTCCGATGTGACAATCTAAACACAACAATGAAGCTATAAAATATACATACATAGGTACGGTACGTAACTAGAAGGTATTGGTAAGGATAAGAAATACTCGTTTTAGTCGCTTACTTAACGAAGTAAGCGACTAAAATGAGTATTTCTGCCCCCGTAAGCATAAACGCAGTAACTAGTTTTGAAGTGTCAATCAATTGTTTGCTTTATTCAACTGCAAATTATGTTCTGGTATTAATTAACATTTTTAAACTAGTTGCTGCGTTGTGCTTACGGGGGCAGAATTTTGCTTCCTTATTTATGAGAACGTCACTATCAGATATCAGATCTATCGAAGCAGCCAGAGTGTTCACAAAAATCTGAGCATGCCTCTATTTCCATGGCGGTGGAATGCACGTTCTGATGTTTTTGGACACCATGGCTGGTCAGATATCTGAAGCCGACTGTACCTACTATCAATGTTGCCAATATATCTATATTCAGGTTAGTTAGGTGTACCGTGTACCTAAGTTTTTGAAAAGTACGAGTAAGTTAAATAGAAGCTTCATTTTGATAACAATAATGTATTACCCAATGGAAGCTAGGCCAATCTAGAAGCCTATCCTGTATAAAAACGGTAATTTTGATCCACATTATAATCCTGTAGGCTTATGATATGATGGTCCAGTGTTTGATCGTTTGTCGTTGTTGCCGTCAGGTTCTAACAAGTACTTATACAAGTGCAAAAGTGACGAGTAGCACGATAAACGGAAAACCTGAGTGGCCTAAGTTTCCAATTGGTTGTCTGTTCCAAACTGTCCTGTCTGTCAATTTATACATTATTTTAGGTTTACATTATGTTTGTACACACAAAATATGTTCATGATATATAAATACTGTTCTTACTAGTCTATTAAAAAAAACCCTAACGTGGGCAAAGATACGCATTTAATGTGAATCAAATATAGCCACACGAACTTGATAAATTTAAATTAGTTACCCTGCATAGAACTGTATTCTTCACTGGATCTCGTTTAATAGTAAAACCGACTGAGGTCAAAGCGTTAGCCGGTCGTTGACCTTCATGGATATTCAATAAGAGAAACTCATTCTGGTCTAGAAAAGCTGTCCGAGCTGCACTGGTGCTGCTGCCGCTTCTGGGCATCACCAATATCATCAACATGACGGAAGCGCCGCTCGATGGCAGCGTGTGGAAGTTCGCCGTCTGGAGCTATTCCACACATTTTCTCCGGTCTTTCCAGGGATTCTTCATTGCCCTCATCTATTGTTTCCTGAATGGAGAGGTTAGCAAAGCTTTATATCAATACGGATATTAATCTTCCGCTGATATTTTTTCCCATGGCATTGCTGTTCTTTATTTCAAGCAGTAAGGTACGGTACACTCGGCCAAGATCGGATCCAATGTAAGATCGGATGACCGCAATAACTAATAAAATAGTAATATTTTTTCATCACTGGCAATATTATGCATGACGCCATTTCACCAAGGACCTTTCGCTAGTATGCAGCAATCACTCAGCCGCATCAGTCGTGTGCTACGAACGTTTAAAAGAAAGAGGTTTTTTTTCGAGAAATTTTGGAGATCCGATCCTTACCAGGAAAAATAAAATCAGGTTTTGGGTTGCGAATGTGGCTTGATTTTGGTATTTGAATTTGGCGTAAAAGGCACTAAACGGAGATCAGATGTTTAAACTGTCACTTTGAGAACCACAAATTGTGCAAATTTTCTAGTTAAGTATAAGATCGCAATAAAAAACAACCAAAACAAATTAAAACTTGGATGCCACCAAAATATTATGGAAATAAATGTATTTCCTTTGTATATTTTTTATAACTAAAGTTTCGATTTTTTCCAGCTATACACAACAGAATTGAAATTAGATACTATACGTAGGTAGCGCAATCTTAAGCCAAGAAAGCTTTCGGTTGGGTGTCTTCAAAAAATTGTGCAAGATTGAGTGACGATTACTCCTAAGCTATTTGGTTGAGCGGCAGCAAGTAAATTTATATTAACAGCTTGATTTTTTTTTATCACGTACATCACACATCTGCAGGTAAAAGTTAGTGACAATCAATTTATGATTTTTTTGTGACATCCTTTCAACGGTCCGGTCTTACCCGAGTGTACCTTACCTACCCATAAAATATGTTAAGATCAATTGTAAAAACTATGGTTAGTAACGACATCTGCGACTAGCACAGGACCGAGGAAAGTGACTTAATAAAGAAAAGGCCTATACCCAGCAGTGGGTGGCAACATAAAATACAATCAACATAAATTGTGTTACCATGATACTGGTTTTTATTAAAACCGAACAATGCGATGCAGATTTTTAGTCAAACCGTTATTTGATTATTTGATTCTTTCTAATTAAGAAGTTAGTAGTGAAGCAACATACTTCAAAATGAATCGTTGATTCGCACTTGACAATGACAGATCGCAGCCACTCGCAACGTTTGACAAGTAAGCAGACGCGCGTTATATTTTGAGTGTTCGTAGGAAATAAACTTAATTGTACGGTCAATTTAAATATTCTCAAATGTAACTTGAAAACGATAATGCTGGTAATGTGTATTATTACCCATTTTCGTAAAATCCCGGGTCATGCTAACACAACAGTGTGTTTCCATGGCCCGGAATTATTATTTAATTTAATTACCCCAGTTACATTTGTACCATTCGTTTAACTAGCTATAGCTATAGATATGCCACTTAAAATAAGCAAGTACTCCGTTGTGTACTAATCTTAACATACCAGGTACAACAGGTACTCTGTATGTAATTTCCGGTTAAGTAAAAGCATAATGAACTATTAATGTACATATTGCAATGTTTGACGTTAGCCTACTAATAATCATAAATCATAATACATATAAGTCGCTTACGCTCTTCTAGTCATCTTATCGATTCATTTTAAGTAGGTAAAAATAATCCGTCACATTTTCTCGTTCCTATAAAACAGTAACAATATATTTTCTCTCTGTTAAGGATTCGCATTAAGCACATTTTGTAAGCATATTCCAACAACAAAAGTACGAATACCTATTCATAGCAGCAATTACACCCAATTGCGTATTTTTGCCATTGTAAACATTGACCTTCGCACGCCTTTTTTGTCCACCCTCTGTCGCGGCCTGCCTCCATTATGTTTGAAATAAGGCTGGATCCCCAAGGCACTCGAGCGTCCTAACGAGTGCCCGCAGGTACCTGTGAGGGCCATCGTCGAATACTCGGTGTCGCCGTCACTAATCTATTCAAGAATGCGTGCATAGCATTCTTTTGTAAGCTGAAATTTATCATCTTGTAAACTTTTCCGAGTTTATGACACCATTTTGACTTGCACTGATCTGTGCAAACATGGCTATATTCGATAAAAGGAAATGGACTCAGATGAACTTCATATTTTATCGTATTAATCTTAAAGTACTTAGAAGATGCATACACAAACGTAATTATCGAAGAAATAGTATTTCCGGTGGCAAATGCACTAGTCCCAAAACACACTAGGTACTCGTAGGTATTGGTCAATACAACTTCGAAAGAAATCTCCCTTCTTTTCATAAGAAACTAGGCTAAATAACATTTAAAAAGGCTCATTCTCGATTGACACGAGAATCATAGAGAACTTGTACCATAAGACACGTTTCCCAAAATTGGCACCCTCATATCTTCGAAAAGTGTAGGTAGATATAAGACTTTAAATTAAAGGCTACGGTGGTCTTAATTGGTCCACACTGGTCAATAACATCTATGGCAAAGCTTGTGCGAAATTGCGAATACTTGCGCGATAGTGCCGCCACGTATTCTGTGAACCTCCCCCCGCGAGCGCCGCGCGCGCATGCGGCCAGCACGTGCTCGTTGCGTATCTCATTATGCGGAGGTCTCAAAATACTTTAGTTCCAAAATACTCGTATCCTTTTTTTAAATGTCTCTTTTGACACCCTGTGTAGCTCGAAATAATAATTGAATAATTCGTATTTTTACAAAAAATATATTTTTGGCATCAAACGGGTAATGGTTACGGCTGTGTTCCCCTGTGCGTGGTGTAATACTTTATTCTCATTATGCGGAGGTCTCAAAATACTTTAGTTCCAAAATACTCGTATCCTTTTTTTAAATGTCTCTTTTGACACCCTGTGTAGCTCGAAATAATAATTGAATAATTCGTATTTTTACAAAAAATATATTTTTGGCATCAAACGGGTAATGGTTACGGCTGAAAGCAAACACAAAGAACACATTCTATGAGTATTTTGGAACTAGCGTTTTGAGACCTAGGCATTATGATTATGAGAACAAAGTACCCGTTACGCTACACACGGGTAAACACTATTTGGGGTATTTTGGGACTAGTTCTCAATGGTTCTCGTGTTGAGAGAAGGAGCCCTTTTGGAAATATGGTGTTTTGTGCCTAGGTTCTTATGAGGGCTTCCGAAATGAGAGTATATTGAGTAAGGGTGCGTTTCAGAACAAGTGCATTCGCCACCGCTGCTCATTGTAAAATATGACTGGACATTTCCATGAAAATACGATGTCAATGTTTTATTAAGGACTGCATCTGTTTATCATATTACTTTATAAGTAATATCGTAATCCCCATGCTAAATATACCTATCAGCTTCAACATTCCAAAAAATACAAATACAAAAAATGCAGATTAGTTAGTGTAGCATTATATGTATTATGTAGGTCATGTCATGTGTGTGCGACACGTATCATTTAAATGACAGCGCGCTGGACGCCCATGGTCATGCTGTATTTACAGGTTGTCTGTAACAGATGCATATTTTTCAATTCATTTAAATTGATATTGGACAGACCTGAAATTTACTTGTATAATATTCATTAGGGTAACATAAACCAGTATATGCAATATCATAACAATTGGTACCTTATATCCGTCAAATAAAAATATATCGCCAATCTTTTGCCCGGGGATATATCATTATGTAAAAGAAAAGGACAGCTAACATTTATGTAACAGATTTCATTAAGGGACGGTGAAACAGGCCCTAAATATGATTGCTGAACTTATTCTAATTGTTACCGATATTTGTATGTAATTAAGTTAACTATTCCGCAGGTAAGACAAGTATTAAAAAAACACTACAACAACTACATGGCTATGCGCGGCAACACACGTCGGCACAGAGACTCTTTCTTCAATTTCTTGTCCAGTAGTGGGGACCAAAAGCCTCCTAGGGTCAAGTGAGTTATTGCGTATTCTAAGAAACTATAAGATGGCCAGATACCAATCAAGTGACCGTGGCGAAAGCCATATTCATAGGAGTGGTCTTCTAGGGATCCTAGAAGCTTAGCACTCATTATGCGCTGCATCACTTTGGGCTCCTTCCTGTTCTTACGATAGCCGCTATAGGCATGTGATTTGAAATGTATGTATTGCCTTTTTTAATAAAAAAATACCTTGCCACAATGCACGCCGCAGACATTATTTTTTAAATTGGACTTCACTTCAAAGGAAAATTAAAGGATATTTAAACAATTATAACCGTAAACTGTAACTTGCATTCGCTAATTTATTTCTTGTAACTAAATATTATAATATTGAGTAATAAAAACTAATTGCCGTTGATAGCACGAAAGCGACATTATCTTAACCGTCGTCATATATATTAAATTAATCTTAAATTGTATTAAAATTAAAACACTAAAAGATTGAAGAGAACAGTTGATTATCTACTTAACATCTTTATTTGTGTTTCAGAAACAAAAAGAGCGATGAGATGGAGTTTGCAGAAGCATTGCAGCCGCAGGGTGACACGAACATAATGCAAACTTATGTGAAGGCGGAATGCGCGGCGTAAGTTTCAGCGAATATGAGTATATTAAGGTGCATTCAAACCAAAAGAGCATTCGCTATTCTAACCCCCCACTCTACGAATTTCGATCGTTACACAAAACGTGATTGGTTGATTTCGTAGAACAGGGGATAGAACAGCGAATGCTCTTTTGGTTTGAACGCACCTTTACACAATACTCGGGCATGTTATACTCGTACAATCCCCATATATCTGTTAGATGAATGTTAATTTTCTTTTTGTGTCTGGGAAATACGATATATTTTTACCTAATGTGTATATTTATCCGAAAACTGTGAAACAGGACATTAATTAGTATAATACAGCGCGTCTTTTTATCATACAAAATAATTCAGCATTCAATGTTTTCCCACATGATTACAACTTTGTCACAAGTGTCAATATACCTATCCGATTCTTGGCGATATATTTTCGAAAATATGTTAATTAAGAATTCCTAGCTTAAAATCACCTTGCATTATCGGTTTATCGTATTTAAACCAACGTTTGTACGGTTTGAGGTAATATTAAAAATATACGCAGTATCTATTAATGGTAGGACCAATAAGAAAGAGGAACCTGTCTAACATACTTCGTTATTGAATTACAGAGAGACCGTATGATGTGAGGCGAACGCTGGAGTTACTGTCACCGTCGAAGCTGAAATCAATTAATTCAATGGAAATGACTTTCAGTCCAGTGATATGGTGTATAACACCAAAGTATCTAACAAGTTCTTGCGTATTAGGCGCTCAAATCATACAGTCGCCATCAGAAACATTGTAGTGGCCACGGTGTTGAAAAATATCTATACATGCCACAGATGTCATACTCGTATAGTATAGATCAAGCAAACGTATCTACTTAACGTGTCAAATGAACTCAGTGAAATCCACTGAGTTGTCCGTCTTTAATCGCAGCTTGTAGCTTTCGGGCGTCAAATTTTGTAAGTTGAAGTGAACAAAAACATTAATAATGCCTCATTAAGTAATATTAATTGCAACAACACAAAAAAATATGAATACTCAAGTGCCTGAGACATATTTAAAATCATAGGCAAGTAACAACTTCAGTACAAAATCTGACACGCTCGGCCGCCATACAAGTGAAAGAACTTGTTTCTTCTATCCAAATCTAATTCTGTGATTCATGCAATCTAACTCCATGACAAAAGAGGCCTGGATGCTTAGCCAAGCACAGTGTGAAATATTTCTTCAGTTTTGTTCACCACATTTTCTTGGCTTTAGCGATTGCAACATTTTATAAGAAAACCAATACAAAAACTCCCAGTCGTCTATCGTATTTAGTTTCTGAGAAAAAAAAATGTTTAAGATTACATTTATGACATCATCAAAACATGTTTGTATTTTTATTTCCTCTAAATGCAAAATTAATGCGCTAATATTTTTTCTGTGTTTTGAAAGAACGATATTGAACCAAATAAAAAAATACAGGACTGCATAATTGATTATTTTGATGATATTACGTCTTTTTGCTTTTTTTTATAAAATCAATTTTTTTAATGATTTATTGACGGTCGCATTTTATTTTAGATCTAAAAGACGTATGAGTAGTGTACCTATTATGTACCAAATTTTCACAATTTTATCCTGTCGGACCTAGGACTTATAGCGTTTCTATGGTTTTGGCTCATTTCTATGTTAATAGGGTTGTCACAATCTGAAAACTGGCTATTATTATGTCGGGCCATGGCTTAGTGTAGTAGTTGCTAGTCTGTTCCAATAAGTGGACGCAAGATAAATCTGTCTTATCGCTCAGTCGCTTACGTCCTTTTTACTAACTATTTTTTTGCGAAAACTCAAAAAGCTGAAAACAATATTTATTGTATTAAGAATATTTATCAAACCTTCAGAAGAGTCCGCTACCGTTAAAAGCATTTTTGGTAAAGCTGAAACGGAGACGCTTCGCTCGCCCAAGGATTTTTATGTTCATCAACTGCGAGAGCCAAGCCAAGTTCTCGTCTTCATTAATTTCGGGTATTACTGAAGCATGTCGTTCAGAAGGCTTTAAAACTGTCACAACTTTATCCGGTAAAGTAGTAGTTTTTCTTTATAACGTCCGTCTTTGAGAGACAAATCCGAACAATCGAGAGCACGCCGAAAAAGACGAAAATTGTAGTCTTCCTGTCTACCTTTCGAGAGTGGTGCTCACGAGCATACTGCCAACATTTAGTACGGGATTCGCCGGCTTGATCGGACAGCATTGCTACTGGCAAAGGATTCATCTCAATGAGTTTCCAACCGTGCATTACAATTTTGTGCATTGTGACTCACATAAAATATACCAGTCATATGCCATTACACAGTTTTCAGCCACAGATGTACAAAATACACGGAAAGCGTTAGCAACATAGCTGCTACTAAAATGGTGTGAAAATCGTCAAGCCACTGCTATATACTGAGTATTCCGGCATAAATCTTACGATTTTTTTTCTGAAAATGCTGTCTGAGCAGTATTTCCGTCATTAGTGGTGCCCGAATTTGGTCTAACAACTTAAAACTTAAAACAACGTAAAACTTAACTAATGCATCTCAACTCATGTGCATTGCGATAGACGCTACCGAATGGCCAAATACTTATTACGACTGAAACAGGAAAGTCTAATTAAATGGTACCTAAGTACTATGCCTATGACCAACGACCAATAAGCGGACTCATCTTCATAGCTACCAGAGAATAAATAAATAAAGGGTCCCCGGAAAGAACATGTCTAGTCAATTCAAATTACAGAAGGAAAAACCACCTTACATTTGACAGAATAAGGTGTGAATTTGCCCTGATTTTTTTAAGCACTGGACATGTTTTTTCCGTGGACCCTTCAAATAGCCTACAGTATTTCAAATATTAATAAAATAAATAAGGGCGTGTGCTTCTCACGCGAGGTCCTATAGGGGAGGAGGGGGTCCAAGAAAAAATCACGAAAGATCACGATAGGTTTACAAAGAGACTTCACGTGTAGTTTTCGACGATGAACAAACTAAGAAAAAATATTGAGTGGGATGAAAAACTATCGAAAGCCTGCAGAGCATGATGGTAAGAGCTATGCTCTATTTCTGCTCCGCCAGTCACTTGGTATTACACCGGCTCTTAAGGGCTTCAGAAACCTGCCATTTGACATGTATTGTCCAAGCCCCAAGGACCAAAGGCCAGTACTGGGAGACTGTGCGCGGACTGTGGCATGTATTTCTGCGCAAAAAAAAGTGCAATTGCACAGAGCCGTGCACAAGAGGCTCTAGGGGTAGAAGTAGTTCGACCAACGCGAATCCTAGATCCCAAAAGGAGGTCCTTTGCGTGATCCGGGAAAACGATGACGCCGAGTGGAAAGATGAAGATAATGTCGAAGAAGTTTCGCCCGCTACATGCATGCTGGTAAAAGTGTGACCTGTTTTGTGGCGATTGTAACTAACCAGGATAATCCCTGGACCGACGAATAGTTAATAAATAAACCTTAAGATTTTTAACGTATTACAAGTTATTTTCTACCTGTCCTTCAAGTAGCACATATAGTACCTACTAGGAATCACATTACACTCACGTTTAAAAGGTACATATTGTAATTGACATTCATGACGGAATTTCGCGAAATTAAAAGAATTCTTAAAATTTAGTTGAATGAGAAAAATACACGTGAGACTGCAAGGGGGGGGGTTAGCCAAGAAACTCACCAAACATGTAATCTTGTACACTTGTAATCTTGTACACTTGAAAAGTGACAACCCTGACTGAATTATTTAAAAATTCATATCTCGCTAGTCCTGCAATATTTGCATTTGATTTATTTTTTTTTCACGAGTAGAGCATTTTATGTAGTATTCGTTAGTTTTAAAATAAAATGCGACCGTCGAGGGATTATCGAGGAAAAAAATGTTTTTTAATTGTAAGAAAATTTGCGACACCGTCCTCTAGAGTCATCAATTTTAATGTTTGATAAATGATATCGGTGTATTAAAATTACCTTAATATAAACACGTAAAAATGATTTTAAAAAATAGGCATTAAATATGAGTAAATTCAGTTTTCAGGTTTCTATGGACTTCTATGGATGTTTATTTCTTTTTTGAAAATATCCAAAACTATGATACATAGACCTACGGGAGTTTCAATGTTCGCTGTTATTTGACATGGCAGATAAATTAAACAATTAATCACACTTTCGCAAAATTGAGGAAAAATTCCACACTGTGCCAAGTTGCCAATCGGTAACGCTTAATCGTCAATCGTTAACGAAAGGCAGCTAACTGTCTTTGTCGCACTAATATGAAAGAGTGATAGAGAGGGAAAACTACGATACGCTAGCAAGCGTTAGCGTTTGCATCTTGGCTAAGCACCTTGCTCAGATAGGTATTTCTGTGTATCCTAGCTGTTCCGAAATATTTTATGGCGACTTAATAAAATGAGTTATAAAACTCATTTTATTAAATAAATAACTCGTATGAGAGGCAGGTTTCGCAAAAAACGCATATAAACAAAAATGCGCTTCAAAACTCATCAATATTTTACAAATACGAGTATGTAAATTAACTATACAATTAATTTTGTTTCCATCGATCGATCAATATACCTAATTCGGGTGCCGTTTAGTTGATCTGTCAATTCTGTCATTTTCAATCGCTTATTAACGAAATATTATGAAGTACCTACATTGCTTCTAACAGAACAATTCTTAGTAAGCCGATTACTTTTAAAATTAGATTTTTTATTAGTATAATGCTCTTGGTTTAAAAATCTGCATTTCATTCCTCGGTTTTAATAAAAGCTTGCATGATGGTAAAACACTGTAAATACAATTTTGTACAGGTAGGTAGAACTTGAGTAATCTAAGATTCGCTGTAATAGTCTATGATATTGATAACACTTTAAAAGTGAAATGGGAAAAGTAGGTAAGTAGTAAGTACCTAGTTTAAAATAACGCACAACGTCAGAAATTTCAGAATAGTTAACGCAATGTATTTGAACTAATAATTATTCAAAATAGCTTCAGATCTTCAACAGTTTGCAATAAATTTATTGCAGTACTACTTTTCTGGACGTTTCTATAAAATTCCATTATGTTAACATAATACAAATGATTAATAATAATTAGGGTTAGGATTTTGGTGGCATTTATGGAACAGAGAGCAGTGGAGTCGATGTTATAAACATTTTTTACTTGAATAAATGATTAACTTATAAAATAATAACGAAATAGTGTTTAGTTCAAGCTGGATTTATCAATGAATTTAAATAAATAACACGAATGTTATTTTTGAGAATCTAGAAACATATTAATTTTTAATAAAAATGTTGATAAATGAGAAAATGTATTTATTTGATTTTCAAGGTTCTAGTTTTCTCGAAGCCCATAAATATTACATAATAATCATAAGCTACATTATAAAACAAATGATTGAATTACATTTCATAGGTAGTCAAATATTAATACAATAAATTATTTAATAGGTACTTAAAATGCGCGAAACCTAGGGTAGCTGTTAAAAATAATATGTTTATGTATTATTTTTGATTAATTAATTATTCAATCAATCATAAACAATTTGAGCAACGACTCCACTGTTCTCTGTTCACCTAATGCCACCAAAATTTCTAACCCTAATAATAATAAATAATAGTAATGACCTAATGACACTACCAGCCAGTGTATTATTGTAGGGATCGTTCAATTTAACTACTATAGACGATACTACATAGTTTTCTACTTATCCCATTGAACACCAATAACCGGTAAAGAGGTCATGGTTCCTTGCCACTAAGTTTATTATATTACAATATGAAAAAAATCATTAAGTTTATTTTTTACTTTTCCTTATATTTGGACATCAAGAAGCATTAACATAGGCGCTAGCCAAACAATTCTGCTGAATGTAAATAAAGTTGATATTCATTAGTTAAGGTGAGGTAAGGTGGGGTAAGATGAAATGCTTTTCAGTATGGGGAAAGACAAAAAGTCGTCTTTTCAGTATGGGGAAAGACAACGTCTGCTGGTAGCATTTTGTCTCACCCCATTATAAAAAACCCGTTTCATCTTAACCACCTTATACCTTATTATTAATGTGAGAAAAGAGAAACAGTTAAGTATATTCTTAAAATAAGAAAAATTGATCAAATATTCCCTAAATATATACATAATAAATGTTTAAGCCCTTGCCTCGTGGTGCCAGAATATTGACTGAATTTCGTCTATGAATTGCTATGTTTAAATGTAAGACAAATAGAGGCTGCAAGTTTTGTAAAACCCCTTTAATTCATGACCTATTTGTATATAAATAATGAATAATAGGTAAATGTATATTAGTTAGTAATTAGTAATGTAATAATGTGTCCAGTAATTAATTAATATAAATAATAAACGATAATTTAATTCAGGTAGTCTTATAAATCAAAATATACTATGTAAATACAAAATAATGAGATTTTCCTATCTAGTGTAGGTACATATCGCTTTATAACTTTATACATTGCACCCCAATCTATAAGATACCTACCTACCTTCCAATTGGGTTATTTTGGCTGGATTTTCTAGAACATAATTTAGATATCTAAATGGATACATCAGGCAGCAGCCGAAGTAGCTAAGCGGCGAGTGTTCAATAATAGATAGGTATAGGTAAGGATAACACATTTTAGGGTAAGGGCGTTACACCAACCACAGTCAGTGTAAAGAAATTCCGTGTATATTTACGTTTGATATTAACACATAAAATCTTTTATATTTAATTTTAAAATTACAAATCGTTTAACCCGTATAGTACTACCGACAATACACATCATGTTGAGTGAGGTATAGGGTCTATATAATATACCAAAATTGCAGCTTTGCAACACGACTTGTGATTTGTATGAAAAACTTAGATAGCGGGCCTTTTGTATTTCGTGTTTTTATTTTCAATCACAAAGTTTGCTTACATGATTCTACCCTTAAATTAAAGAATATTAAGTGCGCTATAAGGTTATTATTGCATGTTTTTGGTAGCATAATTAGGTGAGGCGATATTAATCCGAAAACATTTAGCAAAACTCAAAATAAAGCTAGTTTACAAAAAAGAGTACTTTTGGAAGTCTCGAATCTCTGAAACTAGCTCAATTTGTTGGAAATTTATTAATCTTTAAACGCTTTTTCACATATAATGTCAAAACGTAAGGTTTTTTTTCGCATTCAACGTGGTCAGAGTTTGAAACCAAATTTGATTGAAGATTTACGGTTAAACACACGTACTTTTTAAGCACTACGCGGGACACGAGTTACGAATTTCGTTTTTGCACGTGTCTCGTACGACGTTTTTTAGTACAGGTGGCCCTCCGAAGTTTTAGACCTGACGTAAAATGACCCACTTCTCGCACTAGAGCCTAAAAAGTAAACGATCTGTACTAAAAATTATATTTTAGTTTTAGTCATCTCATGATACCTACCTAGTTTCAATTAAATTATGCACTTTTGTAAGTAACATACTACTACAAAACGTACACCTACATACAAATACAACGTAACTAAACTTAAACAACATAGGTACTTATTTAAAAAGTTCCATGACACCACAAAGACAAAAATTTAAATTTAATAACCACCATGTCCAATTCATGATCTTGCACCGTCCTCAGTTAAGTAATTGAAAATATGCCGAAATAAACAATAGGTATTTTATTTAATAATAATTAATATAATATTGTGGTTTTGGGTCACCACACCACTTTGTACTTCTACAACTATTGTTAACTACCATTGCATTAAAATTGCCATAAATTTACACGTAGATCTGAAATACTGGTTTCCGATTACCTGTCCGATCTAACCAGTTCTCCTATAGGTATCTTCTTACAAGAAAATACTTACAGGACCAAAGCCAAATTATCGGTGAATTGGAGAATAGTCAGTAATTACTAGAATAAGGGGAATACCAATTTACACTTACTATATAGATAGTGATGTAGTCACTACTCGTATCTACTTTGAAAACAGCTTGTAAATATAATAATACAATTACTATCTATGTAATACAATAATAATTATGTGTGAATTGCATATGAAGGGTCCACGGAAAAAACATGTCCAAAGCAAAAAAAAAATCAGGGCAAATTCACACCTTGTTATGTTAAAAGTAAGGTGGTTTTTCCTTCTGTAATTTGAATTGACTAGACATGTTCTTTCGGTGGACCCTTCATATAGTTTGTGTTTCGGTCGAGTGACTAATTAATAATTGGCTATGTAACGTTTTCTGAAGGTATGAATATTATATTTTTCCCTGATAGCCCTCGTCTTAAGGTTCAAGAAAATGCGGTTCTTTTATTTTTATATTCTATAGTTTGTTAGCAATCTTTTTTTAAATGAGTGAGATGACATTTGTGCCGTTTTATGGATGAACAGACCCTAATGCATTCCTCCGCAACTAGTACAGTGAAATATAAAAAAAATCATGAATGAATGACACGTGTGACGGAAAAAATGTCACCTCACTCACTTAAAAAAAATATTAACAATTAACAGGGTGTAATCGTTAAGTGTGGCCAGGCCATAATTCCGTAAATATAACAGATATCAGAAAACTTCCATGTGATATCGAATGTGCGTTACCCAACGAGTAAACTTGCGTTAATTACTTTTTCTAAATAGATGGAGTAAGTAATATTAAAAATACTGAGTTAAAACGCTCCCATACATTTAGTATGACGACTAGCCTTAAAAAATGTCGGGTGTTATACATAACAGATAAAACTGTTAGATTCGTTATTTGTACGAATACATTGTAATAAAATAATACTACCGTTTATGAAATAATTAATCTAACATTTATTCTTAAATAAAAATATATTCGTATTAAACTACTCTTTGAATGAACGGTTACGTACTAAATGTATGGAAGGGTTTGAAGTTAATATTTGAGACATTTCTGATTTTATTTCAAAAAAGTTATTAGTGTAATTTTACTCGTTGGATAACGTACTTTCGATATCAGTTAGAAGTTTTCTGGTATCTGATATATTTACGGAATTATGGCCTGGCAACACTTAACGATTACACTCTGTATAGGAAATAAAAATAAAATAGCCGCATTTTCTTGAATCTTAAGACGACGGCTATCAGGAATAAACATAATATTCATACCTTCAGAAAACTTTACATAGCCAATTACTTATTTTTTTGTCTCGATTTACGCTAGCCAGTCCATAATTTTACGTAACGTATGTTATGTTCACATGACGGCACCAGTAACGGACAAGGGCCCAACGATTTATTGGTCCATTCTTATTCAAAATGATCTAAAAATTAGGAAATTGTTTTACAACAGTCAATTTATAACCGTAGGTTCTTAGTGCTAAGATTGAAACGTCCGTCGCTGGTGCCTTTTAAGCTAAAAGTGCCCAACTATTCGGTCAAAGTGTAACAAAAATAATGAGTGGTTAGAAAAAGTAGAACATAACATATTTTACGCGAAAACTATTTACTTTTGTATATTTCTGTATCTAGTCTAAATAGAAGCTAGCCCTCCATACTAGATAAGAACTTGTTTTCAAATAATAAAATCTTCTACTATTTCCTAATCAGAATACGTACCGAATGTACCCTTACAGTGTCGCCACTAGTTATTTTGTTACAATAAACTGTCAGTAAGTGAATTATACGATACCAATTTAATTATTAAAAGATGTCTAAAACACGCAGTATTTTAATGATGCTTATAATTTCGATATAGGTCTGGTGCTTTATGAAGATTTAGATAGCTATATTATTTGTGACCGGTGAACTATTGCACTGATGAAATAATGTAGATACACTCGTATCATAATGCGCTAAGTTGACAATACACTCAAGAAGGCATTCTGCACCCGAGCCACAACCTAACCTGCAAGCTGCATAGTGCAATAAGTTACGTTCAAACTTTTTTATAAAATGTTTATTGTTTAATTCTTGTTGATTACTTAAAGTACACATTTTACATACAACAACGATTCAATCGAGAACCAGCCAATATAATTCTGGGTATCTACTATAACTTTCTATTTAATTTTATTAGTTAACTGTTGTTTTTACTAATTTATAAATTACGAAGGATTATATTGACTATAATAAAATCTTCTTCGGATTCCGGCAAACACTGCTACATGAAAAATCTAAGATCAGTTAAAAAAATAAAGATATCCTAACTAAGTGCTCCAAACAATTGTTTGCAAACATTGTCGGTGGGTTATGTCACGTGTTTAATATCTTTCAAATTATTAAATAATTCATTATGAGCCTAAAGCGGTTCAATAAAACCTAAGGGGTGAGCACTATTAAATTGTACCTACTTGAACAACATTTAATAATACACTAAAATAATAATACAAGAATACCCAAAAATTATTATTATTTGTAAGTTTATGACAAAACAGGCCAGCTAAAACAATTTTATGCCTTGTACACTGCCTTGAGCACGACGAGAAAATTCTCGAACTTTGCTCTTGATCCGACGCATAGAATTTTGCAATAATGTGTGATAAGTTTCGTACATTTAATCCACTTTTTTTTTAATCAGGCAACGATGTGGCCGGTTGGCATGTTTTCCGTAATTTTGTTTTTATATTTGCCCAGTATTTTTCTATCGACGTGACACCAATTTAATTGCCATATTTATGTATCTTTTTATGTTTTGTTTTTATTTTTTGCCGTTGTCATATTAAGATAAGTATCTCAATATTTTATAGCATATAGAGTAATGATTTGCTTCCTTTTACTTGTGCTAATATCTTACAATTACAGTCATTGTGTCCAACGTCGGTAGTTTTAATGTCGGAGCGTGACGCCAAATCATTTTGCATTCACATGAAATATTCGAAACCTATGGATTTCAATATGCCATTTTGTTCTAAATTTCAAATGTAGTAATTTTTATCAAAAAGGTCGAGAGTCTAGGAAAAAACGGGTTATTCCCACCTGTTACCACCAACTTGACACCAGTGGTAACAACTGGGAATTTTTTTCCCACCTGTTACCACTGGGAACAACTGGGAATTAAAATTCCCAACTGTTACCACTAAACTAATTGGTGGTAACTACTGGGAATTCTTTTTCCCAGTAGTTACCACTAAGTTACTATTTAGTAATCCTATTGCAATAGGATACCTAGTAGCCATAAATTTTGTTATACAATGGTAACAATTTCCAGAGACTATAATTATTATAAAATGTTATACTACAAATAAAGAAGAAATTACACTGTTTTTTTATTCGAAACAAGAATATTTCAATATTTAATTTTTCGTGTAAGTACCTAAAACCTTGTAGTAGTTATAATAATCTTAAAAAAGGATTGAGATTCGTAATCAGTTCAAACAACACGATGAAAAATGAAAGTTATCCCTTCTACGAGCCGGTCACCCGTCATCCCTTTTTACCTGCCCCTGTGGTAATCAAGTCAGTAGTTCTTAATATTTTTGGTTCAGATTCAGAGTAGGTAATACTGACAACATATTTTAAAAAAAAGTTTAAAAAATATTTTCAAAATTTATTAATTTTTAGTAAAATTCGATGGTTAATAAGATATTTTATAAATAAAGTAATATTCATAAAATTAGCTCCTTATTTAATAACTGGCAAAGTATTTTGTGTATATTCTATTAAAAACAAGCACATTACTAGTAAAGTACTTGGTGGTAACAACTGGGATTTATTTTTTCCAGTAGTTACCACTAAAGTGATTGGTGGTAACTACTGGGAATTCTTTTTCCCAGTAGTTACCACCAAGTACTCTGGTGGTAACAAGTGGGAAAAAAATTCCCAGTTGTTACCACTGGTGTCAAGTTGGTGGTAACAGGTGGGAATAACCCGAAAAAACTGAATTATGTAAGCGACAATTTAATAGTGCTCATCCTTTATGTCACGAGCAAGTGTGTTTAAAACATTTTTATTAATTACAATCTGTTCTTGTAATTATCAATCTGTTCGGCTCGCCAATCATTAATTTATACAAAGGCTACGAACAAATAAAACATGGAAGCCGCACGCCATAATAAATTGCCTATCAAAAACGGGCCTGAATTTTAGTTGACAACTGTCACCCCCTCTTCAATGCATCACGATAATGAATTTCAATAGAGAGTTGTGATTGGCCCATAAAAGTTTTGATTGGCTATATTCTATAAGCGTTTGTCAAAGATGTTGCGCCGAAATATGCGCGGCGTTAAGAAAAGCGATATGTCCTGCCCATCTTAGCACAATTGAACAATTGGTTTTGGGGGCATTTTTGAGCTAGCGTTAGACGTCCATGTTATATATGGTCGCAGTACAAAGGTCAAACAAATGTGATCTTTCTAATTGTATACATATTTATTGAATATCTAAAGCTTGCTTTTTCTATAAACGTATTTTAATGTAAATAATAATAGTATCTACGAGTACCTATTAAACTTACTATTCTTTCATAATTTACTGATACCTATAAGATTGTTGTAAATATACCCTATTAAATACCTCTATAATGTGATTTTACTACAACACAATGGTCTTTTAGTACAGTCAGCATCAAATACTTAGTAGCAGTCATATACTTCTGTCCAATAATTTCTGTCAGCAGAAAAGGGCGGTGTACATACAAAAAATGTTGGATTTATACTCAATGTATGGTGTACCTATTTGGTTTATTTCAGACCATACTAACGTTGTACCATACTTAACTAACCATACTACTTTTTAATGTAACAAGTAAGATTGGAACTGTTAAATAAAAGTAAATTAAGCATAAAGTTAACTCGATTTATATTAATTATGTTATAATTAATTATAATTATATTCATTATATTTGTGTCTGAAAAATAAAGCTATGAAATAGTTGCATGAAGTACATTTCTTGAAGTTATCCCTGTTTAACCTGTAAATTTACATTTTATTCGGTCGTTGAACTCTCATATTACGTAATATAAATCAACAAAAAATAGAGCGCAAGTCAGTGTTGCCCTCTTCGGACTGCGCAAGTACAGTCAAGTGCAAAATTATGTGTCGAAAGAATCTTCTTATAAATATGTTACGACGTTTTCATCATCATCTGAGGATGATTATGAGAACTGCGAGGCTGATATGAGTATCAGCTGAAAGACAACAAACTGTCCACAGTTTGGCGAAAGAAATTGTGTACCCTACCACCTAAGTTTTCTGTTGTGATAAATAAAAAAAAATAAAAAAGAAGTCCACTGCTGAGCATAGGCCTCTCCCAAAGATTGCCACAATGACCGGTCCTACGCCACTCATCACTGGCGTAGGTACATTGATCAAAGACTTTGGTCTTCAAGCACTGCAGAATATTTGACGAAAAGATGTGTCGTAGCTTCCCGAACGCTGCCCAATCGAGTCGAATTCAACGATTGCCATTTTTCTCGAAGTTGGACTTATCTGACATTTATGTTCTAGGTATACCTACATTGTACACCGCCCACTGAAAACCGTGAAGCGGGTAATTTAGTAGGCTATACAGAACAACTTTCGTGAACAGATTTCGAAATCTAAAAATTCATGACTTTGTGACCGATCAACGTCGACGTCGATAACGACATTTTGTATGAACGAGCCGAATTTTTTTTTTGTGATTTCTGGGTTAGCTCCATAGTAAACGTTGTTCAGTATAGCCTACTAAATCACCCCGTTCAAGGTTTTCTGTGGTTGGTGTAACACCCTGTATATTTATAAGACGTTATTATTAAAAACTAAAAAAAGAAACGAATAGGCTACTTGACTCATATCAAATTTAGTGCAAAAAATTATTATTTTCTGTAGTATTTATTGAAAAGATCAATATTTTTCGATTACGGTGTATTAAAAGTGTTTGATGGGTACATATTTTTTATTGAGAAATTTGTTTTTTTTTTTTAATTTCGTAATCTGAAAACGGTGTCGGCCATGATGTGACGTCATAGGATCTTAAACTAATTTCATGTCGAATATTATACGAGTGAAGTTCGCCATGGACATGTAGGCATGTAGCTTTGCTGTGACATTGACATAACATAAGTGACATGTCAAATGATTGTTTTCGGTTTGAGTGACGTCACACCACAGATAATCTAAGCATTAACATGGCTAGTATCGTTTTCGCGCGGTAACAAAAGTTTAAATTTTAAGTTATAATTTTGCGGTTTTCTAGGTCGTGAAAAAATATATTTATATTTTTTTCCGTTAATCTGATATTGATTAATAATATACGACAAACTTTAAAAATGGGTCAAGTAGCCTATTCAACCGTTTTTTTTTAATCATCACGGTTTGTTTTGAAGTCGGGTAAAAAAAGAATGGTAGAAATCGGTTGGATGGTGTTGATTCCATTTGTAGTGCACGTGCAAGTTTATGACATGACATATGGTTTTCTCATGTCTGCGACTGTTAGAACTGGAGCTTTGAAATAAAAAATGAATCATCCGAATCGGTTCACCCAGGCGGAAGTTCTGAAGTAACAAACATAAAATAAAAACATTCAGTCGAATTGAGAACCTCCTCTTTTTTTTGTAGTCGTTTGGATAATGAAAGCGCACTGAGACATATTTTTGAGCATTTTTATATACTACTTATTTTGCCTTTGACTGTACCTACTCGTATTTCGCTAGACTAACTCGTACTTACTCAGCTGAGTAAGTTTTCTAATTTAAATTTAAAAAATCGACCAGGAGCATGTTGGGCCATACTCAGTGTAGGGTTCCGTATCCGTTGTTATTAAAAATCGGCTGCGCTGGTTATGTTTGATGTAGTTTTCTTTTAAAGTATTCTATAAGCCTAATTATTATTCATGGTATCATGGTGTTTCATATTTTCGGACCCACGGATCAAAACTTAGAGGGGCACAGCACAATATTTTTCTTGAGCAGATATCTCCGAAAATATTTACTTAAAGAATAAACCCCTTATTCTTTTTAAGAGACCTATTCGACGATACACCACACCGTGGGATTTCCGTAAAAAAAGTTTACCCCCACTTTACGTGTAGGGAAGGCACCCGAAAAAGGGGATCTGTCACAAACACCGTTGACCAAGGATTTAATGCCATTCAATTATGTTATTTGAACTGCAAGTCGCTCGTTTTTATGGAGAACACATTTTCAGACATTGTGTGTTTAAAGGTTCTGCTTTAAGTATCTATTTATAAATAAAACAAACTGATGCCACAAATTTTATTTATTTTATACTCATTATTGAAACGAGCAAAGTAGATTTTATATCGTAAAAATATAATTAGTTTACCCATTAACGCCTACTTCTACATTTGGGAACTTAATTTGAGCCTGTCACAGTCTAATAAAGATAAGCTAAAAAACAAATAATGTCATTAAGTTATACCCAAGTGTAGAATAGGCGATAATTAATTTGAAACTCACGTGTGCCTTACTTGTAAACGGTAATATTTAAATTTACTTATTCTAATCGTATAGACAATATAAATTACCTAACATTCACTAACAAAAAAATGTTAAACCTATGGTTTTTCTGTTCTCTCACTAATGAATCTCGAAGGTGTTTGACAACTGACAAGTTTGTTATTGGTAGGCACATACATTATAAAATGTACAATATAGAATGTTAGGTACCCATACATACAAAATCGATTTACTAGGAATGGTCACGAACAAATAAATTAAGTATAAAAACAATTAAAAGTACAAATTTGAAAATATAACGACATCAAACTTTCTTGTTGTACAAATAATGACAATAGAAGTTGTGAACAATGTAAAAAAACTTTGAATTCAGTTTCCAAGGTACTGACTGATAAATCCATGTGTTATACTAATCAACTTTTACTGTTTCAAAATCCTAAATCAAAACCATATATTGTAATATTATGCAAGTCAATCAAGTTGTCAAAAGTTAAAAGTTAGACGGAGGGAAGGGGGGGGGGGGCACATTTTTTTACTCTGTAGGTGTTATCTCCGACAATATTGACTTAACTTTCTTTTGAGACCTTTTTTTAATACCTATACAGCGATACCACACACTAATACGAGTATAGGATTTCAGGAAAATAAAAAATCATCCCCACTTTACGAGTAGGGGAGGGTTAGGATATTGCAAAAAAAGTGTTCTATCAGTCACGAGCTATGCTTCGGGCAGATAGACTGACAAACGGGCATATCGAAACTATAAGGGTTCCTAATTTAGTGCGGAACCCTAAAAACGATGTACACCTAGGCCAAAGCCGAAGTACTGAACATAAAGTTTACTAAGAATTATAGGTATTTGAGTACAAATATTGGAAGCACGACACTGTACTCGTATTCCTGCAGTCAATAAAATAAATGAATGAATAGCTTGCTTTGTATTCATGACCGTCATGTTGGAATAATAAGAACATCCTGTAATTTAATGGTTACAACTTTTAAATGATAAACCATAACAGCTTACTTAATACAAAGCAAGCTATTCATTCATTTATTTTATTGACTGCAGACCAGCGTCCTAGTCGACGTAGCAACTTAACGTGGTTTACTTGCCATACTAAAAGCAATTGTGGTGTATTACTTCATTACACCATATTCGTGCATAAATATATGCTCTTTTATTTAATTTAGAATAGGACATTTGCGCCAAATAAATAAAAATACTTTAATACTATTAGACCAATCGCCAAAGAAACGATAATAGTGTGTCTGAATTGCTAAATGTGCCTACCACAATGGCTTTTAGAACGGTCATCGAACCACTTTAATTATTCATATTATCTACATACCTACCTACATAATTCTATTTTATTTTATTCACAATAAATAAAAATATAAATATGTAAATAATTCTCTGCAGTTTTCATATAAAAAAATATCCGTTATTAAGGGCATTATTTAATACTTTTATTGCTTTTATCCACTTAAAATAACAGTTGCCAAAAAGATTGTGTTTTAGTTTCCGAATAAGCCTGGTAAATTTTTGTCGAGTTCGAAGAAACTAGGACAGTACCTACTTAATTCTCACTAACTTATTTCTACTTGTGATCTCAATTAATCGCCCAAAGTCATTTTGCCGTATATCACTTCCCAACCAACATGTCGCAGAACTTTATTTTACGGAAGATCACTAGCCAACTGTGAAGTTTCGGGGACGTATCTTTCGCATACGAGTATAATCATACTCCAACCTAATTCAACCTATAAATATAATTAAATGGGTAAACTCACGTCTATTTAGCGTAATAAAAAAGCTAACCTAGTCGGTTAAATTTAATGAACGTTTGCAAATAATTTTGTGGTAAATGTTGATATGCCAAAGTTGTTGAGGAATCTACGAAAAGATGGTTGGCAAGTGATATTCGGCAAAACGAAATTCCGCTAAAAGGGTGGATCACCATAATCATCATTTATAGATTTGCATTCATGAACAATATATCTATATCATATAAGTAACTAACTGCTGGGCGTTGCAAATTACCAGCATGTCTTCCATTTGTAATACTAATTCATTTAACGCCCCTTATTTCTTCTTCTCATTGGCTAATTTCGACTCTAAAACAATAATAAATAATATATCTAGTTATCAAAATATCCAGCCATTAAACTTGTAAGAAATCGGTCAAGTGCCTGTCATTCCCCGAGGGTTCCATTTATGTGTTACAAAGATAACAAAAATAACTACATAATGATAAAAGTGTCAATAGGGATGATGACTGTAGTTAAAATAAATTATTTAACATTATGCACGACATAATACACGAAGAAATTATTACTAAGATATAGATTGCAGTAATTTTTGTACAGAATTTATTTTAATAAATTGAAAAGAACTTAAAAGAGTAGGTCATTTGGCAGTACTCAAACGTGACGTCACTTTTGAGTATTTCATATAAAATTCCATAGTAGTGGTGATCGTTTCGACAGTTCGAAAAAAGATGCTGATTGGATTTGCCAGTCATCATGCCTATTTAATTTATTGATCCATTTAGGTCATACTAGGTGAAATTGTATAGTTGTTCACTGTTAAAGGGCTTGTGCAGTATCGTCTTTCAATTTGATAAAAGAGAAGAATTTTTGTAACACGAGAAAAAAAATAAGTTTTCTATAGGCCAGGTCTTTAATAATATTACCCGACGCTTCATGGAAAATCAACAATTTTTTGGGAGATAAAAAAAATCTTCCGCATTCTTCGTAACCGGAACACGATACTTGCCCTTAAACGGAGTATAACCATTAGAATTTCTACTTCTAGAGTGCCTTGTGTATCCGATTAGACTTATCAAAGATTAGAGAAGTACTTAATGTACAGTATGAGTTAAAAACTAATGAAGTTTATAAATAAGGGTATTCATAAACGTCTCCAAGTTTTGCAAGACTCTAAGTACCGTTTGTCCCTTTCGTTCCCGTCTTAAAGCAAGTTGATGAAACCGAAAGTGACAAACTATCATGCGGGGCAAATGCAACTATGAGGTAAATCCGGCTAATTGAAATTACCTACTCTTAATTTGTAAAAAGATTATACTTACCTACTATTGTATTGTGTTGCTTTTGAAATAAATCAAAGAATGTTCTAGGTATCATCCAAAAGTTCTTAAAAACAGATTAAAAGTCCATTAATTGAATTTACCTCATAGTTGTATTTGCACCGCATGGCCTTACTGCCCTGCATTATAAACCCGCCCCGTTCGACGGTAGTGTATGGGAATGTTGAAAGATTAATATTTATTAATTAACAGATGTAATGTATAATTCTTAAGCCATCGTTTTTGACGAGAATATCCGAATTTATGTATGTCGCCATCAACTTCAATTACTGGTGCTGGATAAGCTCCAGCTTATAAAGGTTGATCCTAAGCTCATTCACTCCGCTCGTTTACACCTGCTACACGACCCAAAAATCATTCTGTATAATCCTGTATTTAACTATATTATATTTAAATACAGGTTGATTGTTTGGTCGTGTAACAGGACTGAGCAAACTACAAAGTACCCACGGGCACGCTGAGCAACTTTGACTATGGAGACAACCAACAAAATGCAAAAAAAACCTTCTAATAATAAGTTAACTTATACTTTGAGATACTTTCCTATCAATCCAAGACCAAATTATTTTTAATTAGGAGTTTTTATTGCGCGATTCTTCGTTGATTTCATAGTGAAAGTTGCTCCGCGTGACCGTTCCTGTTAGTACCCTGTTAACTCCAGTGTACGAGTACCAGGGTAGGGTACATAACCCAAAAATCTCCCTGCATACTATACTCGTATCAGTATACAGGGTGGCCCATTCAAATCGATCAGTATGAGAAAGACTGAAACTATAAGACATACGAAGATTTGTTCTTAGGAACCATGTCACCGAATTTGATAAAAAGAAAAACTGCATTTATACAACTGCATATAATGGAATTCATTGTTTTCACGTACTTAAATTTATTTTACTAGGTGTTTATTGTGTCAATCTTAAGAAAAATTTTTTTTTTCTCTCGTATCTATCAACACAGTTTTAGCTAAGAACAAATCTTCGTATGTCTTATAGTTTCAGACTTTCCCATACTGATCGATTTGAATGGGCCACCCGGTATACTTAGAGCAACATGACTTCGGATAATAATATTTCCCATAAATATAATACACTACATCATTTCCCATAAATATAATACACTACATCTGTATCACTTTACCTAATGTTGAGATTTGTATGGACCGTTCGTTACCGAATATGGTTTGTCAGTTTTGCGACATTTGTTACAGATTTAAAAGTATTATAAATGGCTATTTTAAAATATTACATGTCGCTCCTCCTGTAAAAAACTGTCATAACACAAAAAAATGCAAAAATTAACTAATGATACAAGATAAATCCATTTTTTTGTTGGATTTATCTTGTATCATTAGTTAATTTTTGCATTTTTTTGTGTTATGACCGTTTTTTACAGGAGGAGCGATGTGTTTAATCAATCATAATAAACAATGTGTCGCATAGACATAGCAACCTAACATGTATACAGTGTGTGGTCTTTAACACGGGAGAAAAATGAAATGAGTGACTCCTTAGACTATCAGCAATAATCCTGTAAAGGTCCCGGTGTTTCAAAGTGGTTAAGTTCGGAGATATTGTCATTCAAAGCTATGGACCTTTAGTACTGGATCTTGGTATCACGATGTCGTAGCTTGTCAGTCGCAAGACATCTTGATAGTATACCAGATAGGAAGTCATAACAATAATTTTGTTTGCATTTTTACACTAATTTGATACGGTTTAAAAAAAAATTGTACATTTTTCAATTATTCAAAAATGATAAGTTATTGATAACTTTTAATTCAAGTAAATGAACCCATAATAATGAAAAATACATGAACAAAAAATTACAAAAAAAAATTTTTTTTTTAATTACAATATGTGGAAATGATTGTTGATCAGCTTATTAATGCACCGTTTAAATTTTCACCCCGGTTGTAGGCCACACACTGTATAATGCTTTAAAGTTATGTTGCAATTGTATACTTTAGTAATTATGTGTAAATTCATCTGGTAACTTTTAAATAATATTTTATAAATAATGTTAAATATAATATAGTTTATAACTTATTTAATATAAATAGAGAGAAATGTATAGTAATAAACTAATAAATAATGTCATAAACAAGTAAATTAGACATACCTTACATACATTCAAATTATAAGTACCCACATTAAACATTTCATTGTGTAGTTGATTATAAAATTGATCTAAATTCGTTTGAAGTTACTTTCCAGTTACCTTTTTCGGTGCCTGGCCCTTTCCTTTGCTGTAGAAGATGTCCAGGAATAATCCTGAAAAGATACATTACATTCCTTGAGGAGTTAGTACAAGAATCGACTGAAAGAACATAAGCAGACTTCGAATTTGAGCCCTTATCAGTGCAGCCAACATTTTACACGCATTTTTGTACGAGTCGCTCTATGTTTTGGGTACCTACCTACGAGTATACAGTATACACCTTGTGTATCTTCACTTTATCTTCAATGACAAAGTATTTGAACAGCGAGTTGTTGGAGTTACTAAGGATCAAGCATAGGTATTTTTTTATTTATTCTGTTGTTAGGGTAGCTTTACCAAAAGATTCCTCAAAGGATATATTATGGCAACCCTAACAATGTTTTGGCCTATCACTTTAGAAACAATTTTAAGCAATGTTTTCCTTTCATAACGTAATTTCGCAGTCAAACAGGGTATATGTAGCCTCAATATTTACAACTTATTGCTTATGTTTGCCGTATACCCGTCTCGTTCAGAGTTTATCTGAGATATAATTTTAAAATTAAAAAGCATTTAAATAGAGGTTCTACGAGTTTGTAAGATAATACAATAATTAACCGAATCTTGCCCATATTCAATTATTCATTTCCGGTTTAGTTAATGATGTATGTGAGCAGTTTAGCAAAAACGTTCCAATAGTCGCTTGATATATGGGTGCAGGCTAAGACTTTTAATTCGTATATAATTACAAGCCTATGCCGTCCTTATGGCAAGCGCCCAAGCGGAACATTTTTACTAAAACTCTCACATATATTTCTCGTTTCAGAAATCAACTTTGATTTGCCACACGAAAACCCCGAAAATAGGAACCGATATAGACATAATTATTTAAACTTACCAGTAAATACTATAATGGCACCTATCCACTGCCGCCCGAGCAAAACGTTTCCGAATATGAGGACCGAGGCCAGTACTGTGAAGAACTTTCTGGTAGTGGTCACCACCGAGCACGGGAGTGGTCCGAATTCTGATACCTAGAAATAAATTCTTTCAGTACTGCATGCTTGCATTGCATTGCTAGGGATGGATAGGAAGAACTGGAAGGAGATGGAGGAGGCCTTTACCCAGCAAGGGGTCCATATGTTAAATAATATTTAAGACAAAAATGTTAGTAATGCAAACGTTTTGGTATATGGAATAAATGGCTTATTATTATTATTATTTGTATCTCTCTTTGATCACGGGCCTATAAATCCCGGTCTTTTGATAGGCTTGCGCGGGGATACAGATCCAACACGTAGAGGCCCTTTGGAGAAATTTGCTGTGTTTTACACATTTATTATTATTATTATTATTACTGCATGCTTAGCCAAGTTGCCAGCGCTTAATCGTCAATCGTAAGCGAAAGGCAGCTAACTGTCTTTGTCGCACTAACATGAAAGAGTGACAGGGAGGGAAAACTACGATACGCTACTAAGCGTTAGCGATTGGCAACTTGGCCAAGCATCCTGATTTGCTGAATCTCGACGGATAATATCAAACCTTTAGAATCTCAAGTATCAAGGAGACTGAAATGAGTTTATATTTTATTATTGTGTGAATATTGTGCATACTGCACAACATACGAGCATCTTGTATAAAAAGTTTATCATCATCTGAGATCTGCATGTCATTGAATCTGGATGGATCAAGTTTAAAACACATGAACTTGACATATATGCAAAAAGCTCAGACTTAAACGAGCAAATGTAAGCCGTACGTAAAAGTGTGAATATAACTTTGACAACTGACGTTATTACACCTAAGCCTGTTCTTGGCGTTGTGAACACGACACCCAGTGACACCTTTAGTTGTTCTTGTCGCTCAAAATGTGAAAATTAAAGTATAACTAAACTTTCCTAATAAAGTACTGTCTGTCGAAGTACTTATGTGCAAGGCAGTGTATCAAGTCACTAACCATAAAGAAGATGAACAGTTGTCCTAGGGCTCCCATGAACGCTAGGCCCGCAAGGTGGACCAGCACTTCAGGATACTTTGAAACAAAAGTGATGAACCGGAAAATTTCGCCAGTCAATAAAACTCCTACTGATATGATTATTGATGACCTGCAAACAAAAGAACAACAATCATCATGCTTTTCTTAATTCTGGAATATAGCGGTAGCGGAAAAGATAAAGCGATAGTGTCAGCGAAAAGGGGGCGTTCAAGTATTACGTAACACAATTTTGGGGGGAGGGCAGGGTCTCACAAAACTTTACGATGCGTTACAGGGGTGGGAGGGGGTCTTCCTTACAACAGGGTACTATCAAAAATCTTCAATTACTCGAAACATAAAAACTATTCAGTTAATAATTACCATCCGTTTGTATTGACCATCATTGAATATGCAGATGGTGAAGACTCACTTTTTATCCGTTCCTGAAAAATAAATCTAATTATATTTTTCAGTACAATCATTACATTTACACAACCTTGTTTACACAAATAAATTTTGCAATGGAATGAAAATAATTAATAATAATCATTCATGGGTAACAGTGTGCAAAAGTGACAAACATTGAGGATGAACAAATAATTGCTATGCTAACAACACTGTAATAATTTAAATTAGGTAAGAATTCTCTAGTGTAGCTCAGTTCAGTTAAATAAATTAAATATAGTGTAAATACAATTATGAATTTTACTACTACACATATTGCACATAAATAAAGGAACAACAATACATAATGAGCAACTGAATTTAAGACTTTTTTGCATTGAGTTCAAATTTGCTTTAAGAATGAACAATGACTTAAAATTGCAAATGTCAACAAACACAATTTATTAGTTACTTTTTTGACTGCAAACCTTCACAAATCTTTCAATATTGTAGTTTACAGATTGCAAAACTAATAAATAATTATCTCGCATGGCGGGCAACACTTATACAAAATGCACAGCAATGCAAAGAAATAAATTACCAATTACATGTAGGTACATCCTTTTAACACTTTTTGGATGAACAATGTCTATAGATAGCAAAGATTGTATGTTAACAACTATTAATTGAAGTTGCGGGGCCGAAAGTGTTAAGAATGATCAATAGATTTAAACTCTAAATGTCATCTATGTGTATGAGACATGGTGCAACACTTTAAGAATTAAGTTTCATTAGACATGACATAATTTATAATTGTGTTTTTTTTTAACTTGTGAGGTCAAGGGGTTGAATAACTTAGATTCTTCATTTCCACAACTTGAGAAGTCAGTCTTACCTGCACTGCTCCAGTCAGACCATCCATGGTCAAAGATAGGAACAACATCAGCTCACCAATGCCTAGGCCTTGACTCTCATGAGCTACCTTCTTGCTCTGATCCTTGAACATGAAGAGAACCACACCCAGAACTATGAGGAATACAAATAGGTATTTTTTGAGAGGATATGCTTTGCGGCCAATTAGTACCCCTAGTATCATTACAGGAATGGGCTTGGCGGCCTTCCCAACAACCTGGAATATGAACAAAAACATTTTTAGTCTGTATTTTACTTCAACATTAATATTTTTAGCTTAATTTCACCATAAGGCCAAACGACAAGTCAACTGCAAACATTCCACCAATCAGCTGCACAAGGCGCAAGATCAGCATAACACGACTTTACCTAACTTGTTGATCTTTGATTTTAATAAAATTTGTATTAAAAGTTTTGGGTTTTTTTTTACCTCTGATTGTAGCTATGTTAATTGCTTTAATTAAGATACTTAAACCAAATATCATTAATTTAATAACTGACAAATATCTGGTATTTACCTGAGTTGGATAGTTGATCCATTGCAGGGCCATATTGGAGCTGACCATGCCCAAAAGATAAGTTAAGGCAGAGGAAAAGTAGTAAATCTTTCTAGTAGTGTCCTTTTCATGTTTCCAAGACAGCTGAAAAATAAGTTATGGATATATGAAAAATATACCATATTTAACGTTTGATACACGTTTAAGAAGTAAACTTACCATCAATATCTGGGCAAAAGTATAGTTTACCACGCACTGGACCAAAACTAGTGACAATGTGCAAGTAAACTGTTCATTATCTCCATATAACCCCCGAGTTATCTTCTCTTGGAGCATTCCGAATATAAAATAGCAAATAAATATACCGCCAGCAAAGAAAACAAACCTAAATTCACTCCTGGGTTTAGCCATTATTGTTTACGTTTACACCGCTTTTTTAAACTCTTATATTCAATGTTTTCTGTCAGGAAGAGAAGTAGATTCAATTTAGATCTATATTCTTGTCTACTGTACTTGAAAAGAATCCAATGAATGAGCCACGTTATGTCAAATTTAAGTTGGTTATCAAGTAAAAGTTTTGAAATCCCGCACCAAATACGAAAACTACACGTACACTTTAGACTACAACACTGTGAAAAGTAGTGACGCTGTGACCTTATGTCACATTGACACTGACAGTGAGATTAATAACTTAATTGTCCAATTCAAACAAGTATACTAAAATGTCAGCAATGTAGAATTTAAGTACAAGTATTAAAATAGATAATGTGTATTCATAATAAAAATTTATAAAAATCAATCATCAAAAAAACAATATTACACCATAATTATTGTAAAGTGTTTAAAGCAACTTTAACGTATAAGGTGTAGGTACTAAAGAGCCATCTGTTGACAAGTATAAAAACTTCCTTAGTATAATTTACGTTCGGGATACATTGAACCGTCTAAAGATGGAGTCACTACGAGTACTTAGTGCTTGGGCTATGTCATGACATTTACGGTTCATTATACACACAATCGGCTTGAATCGATCAAGATGTCAAATAATAATTATAATAAAAATTTCAATATTTTTAGAGACGTAGTATCAATAGGAATTATTAGTAATGATAACATCCAGGGTCGCGTTTTATAAAGTTACAATTTACAATTTCGCTGTTTGCCTCTCTAACGCACGCACATATTGGCTAGAAAGAGAGGCAAACAGCGAAATTGTAAATTGTAACTTTATAAAACGCGACCCAGGTGCAACTTGAAAAAGCATTTGAAAGAGTTCCTCGGAAACCGGTCTGGCTACTCTGGCTAGCTATGCGAGCCCAAAATATACCTAAGACCTATATCTCGCTAATACGCAACATGTACCACAACGTGACCACACAGATTAGTATTTTGGTTTAACAGACTCATTCCGGGTTAATGTTGGTGTCCATCAGGGTTCGGCGTTGAGCCCTTTGCTATTTAATCTGAGCATGGATTACATCACGAAAAGTCTTCAAGCACAAATA
>JALPQI010006007.1:0-68730 GCA_025490895.1 Thaumatotibia leucotreta | reverse complement strand
GTTCTAGAAAAATCACGGCAATATATTGCTAATTGTCGAAGACTTAGATCCTAAAATGGCGTAAACTTTTTTGTGAACATGGGTGAGTCTGGCTCTGAAGTAAACTCAACTAATTGGAACCCTAGGTCACTCTAGAACCATATCAAAATGACAAGTAGTATGAGATTTTTTACAATCTGATTTGAAATGTTAATGTGACATGGTTCCTTGATTGTTTGAAAAAAAAAATTACAACTTTCAGGGCCTGATTTACAATCCCCGAACAAATTACATTCGTCAGACAAATCCGATTTGTCTTTTTTTTATATGACTTTATGTATATAAAAGAGCATTATGATTATTTTATCTGACAGATATATTTATCCGGTGATTACGAAACAGGTCGTAAGATCACGAAATAATTAGGTACCTACAGTGCTAGTTTAGAAAAGTTGGAAATTGCAATTATATGGGAATGGGGTGTTGGTTGTTTTGGAAACTGATTTAAGGAATAAAAATGTCATCTTCAATATCAACATACAATAAGCGATAATTAAGCCTCAAGGGAGACATTAAGGTTTGTCTTTAATATTCGCAAAAAATCTTTAAGCTATAAACAACCAAAATGATAGTAAGTATATTTCGGCAAATATTATTTGACAGACTCTTATTAAACTTACGACCTTTTGTTTTGCGTCATTAAAAATAGAAAAGTGCTCGACTGCTGATTGTCTAGTAAGTGTTAACGCAAAACAAAAGGTCGTAAGTAAGATAACAGTCGGTCACATTATATTTCTCGAACTTATACCTAGTTATAAACATATTTAGTCTTCTGTAGTGTAGATACACTCAAAATCGGTTTTAATCTACTTCGGTGTATAAAAAATATAAAATGAAGTTATATTGTTATCAATTTTTGAGAGCTGAATGGATTATTATTTTATTTTATTTATTCAATAAATTATACAGCACTACGTATTAGCGACCCGCCCCGGCTTCGCACGGGTACTATAACTACATAAAAAGTATAAAAACCTTCCTCTTAAATTACTCTACCTATTAAGAAAATCTCATCAAAATCCGTTGCGTAGTTTTAAAGATTTAAGCGTACAAAGGGACATAGGGACAGAAAAAGTGACTTTATTTTATACTATGTAGTGGTTACAGTAGTACCAATGCACTGTGGAATTCAATATAGATATTCATTTACAATCTATACTTTACATTGCGTAAATACTAAATTAGTCTAATTACCTACGGTTCCTCCAAGTTTATACATAATAAATATTTTCTTCGGTTACCGCGAGGATTACTCATGAAATAAAACTATGAAAACGGATAAACTCGCGTATATTAACTAATTTTAACTTCATTCCGACGTTTCGAACACTTTACAGGGTTCGTGGTCTGCGGATGACTGACAATGGAGGAAATTTGATAGATCTACCTCCATCAAAATAAGAAAGATAAGTAAAAAACTACCCACCAAAGAAAAATTACTAAACCACAGACAATAAATTTTAAGGGTGGATGTACATACAAAATTTGCAAATTAAGCTAGTTATTCATTACAAATATTTTCAGAATGAAGACAAGAGACAAAATAAATAATCTACGCCGGTTCTATCCCTACGCCACTGCCTGAGAAGTATTTCCTTCCTTTGTATGATTGTATTGTTAGGAAGGTATCCCAAAATTGGGAACGGCAAGAAACTCAGCGGGACAACTCTTTTCAAAAAACATTTGTAGTACATCTTAAGATCATCATGCATTAAACCAAAACATACAATTTTGATTAATAAGGAAATTTAAAGTAATTTTGAAAAAATGTTGCCAGTACTAAAAAGGGGGGGGTAATGGTCACCACCGCCACATACATCAGCCTCACGGTTTATGTCTAGACTGTTCCTTTATCAGATGAACAACTGGATCCCAAGCTGGTGGTAGAGACAAGCTTCTTTCCATTCTATTAAAGTTTGGATATTTCATTATCTCAATAGCCTCACGCAACATTCTAGGAATGTTTCTCTTCTCCTTAACGAGAACCAAAGGCTTGTCAAACTTAATAGAATGATTCGGTCCATCACTGACATGCTCCCAAACCGCAGACTGTTGTCGACGGTGCTTGACCTATTTTAAGCCAATGAAGAAGATGTCGCAGTTTCTGAGGCCTGTTAAGTATAGCACCCCCTTACTGAATGCAGGAGTGTATAAGCTGAACTGTGAATGTGGGCTTTCATATGTTGGGCAGACAAAGAGGAATATCACTACTAGGGTGAAGGAACACATAGCCGATGTCAAGCACCGTCGACAACAGTCTGCGGTTTGGGAGCATGTCAGTGATGGACCGAATCATTCTATTAAGTTTGACAAGCCTTTGGTTCTCGTTAAGGAGAAGAGAAACATTCCTAGAATGTTGCGTGAGGCTATTGAGATAATGAAATATCCAAACTTTAATAGAATGGAAAGAAGCTTGTCTCTACCACCAGCTTGGGATCCAGTTGTTCATCTGATAAAGGAACAGTCTAGACATAAACCGTGAGGCTGATGTATGTGGCGGTGGTGACCATTACCCCCCCCTTTTTAGTACTGGCAACATTTTTTCAAAATTATTTTAAATTTCCTTATTAATCAAAATTGTATGTTTTGGTTTAATGCATGATGATCTTAAGATGTACTACAAATGTTTTTTGAAAAGAGTTGTCCCGCTGAGTTTCTTGCCGGTCCCAATTTTGGGATACCTTCCTAACAATACAATCATACAAAGGAAGGAAATACTTCTCAGGCAGTGGCGTAGGGATAGAACCGGCGTAGATTATTTATTTTGTCTCTTGTCTTCATTCTGAAAATATTTGTAATGAATAACTAGCTTAATTTGCAAATTTTGTATGTACATCCACCCTTAAAATTTATTGTCTGTGGTTTAGTAATTTTTCTTTGGTGGGTAGTTTTGTACTTATCTTTCTTATTTTGATGGAGGTAGATCTATCAAATTTCCTCCATTGTCAGTCATCCGCAGACCACGAACCCTGTAAAGTGTTCGAAACGTCGGAATGAAGTTAAAATTAGTTAATATACGCGAGTTTATCCGTTTTCATAGTTTTATTTTATACATAATGTTACATTTGTATTTCAATTTGTATTATGTATTCAGCCGTGTTCACCGTTCAATACTGCTATAACTTAGCACTACACGTAGCACATAAAACCTACCAGTTGTCCTTTTTTGTCGCAGAATAACATTTTAATATCAGCCCGTGTCCACCCACAACACGCGAAAAATATCAAGTTTCCAACTTCCCACCGATGCAAATACTACAAATTCAATATTTACCGACTAAGAAAAGCGTAATGTCTTAGTCTGTATTTTTTATAATATACAGGGTGGTCCAAACCTTGACGTCAAAACATTTTTTTAGGTTCCCTACGTCATGGGCTATCAGAATATACCCCATGTATATTAGCCGATTTTTTGTAGTTTTCGAGTTATGAATTTTTAAAAAACTTTTTTTGAGAAATTCTGGATTTAAGAAATTTATTGAAAAAAAAAAGCTATTGGGTTTTTTTAACATTTTCTTTTTGTAAAAGTATTACTACAAATAAAGCATTTACTGACAAAAAAAATAGCGTCCTCACTTTTATACAAGTAGGATAAAAAATACCAAATTCAAAATTTTACGTTCAAAACGCATCAAAATAGCATTAATGTACGTAAATAAAAAAAAATAAAACATATCCCAAGGAGTTTTGGTAATGTAAAGACTGCCTTATACCTTAAACCTTCGTAAAAGCAAAAAAAAAGTGATACTTAATAATGAGGATTTTTCGGAGTAGTCGGTCAAATAAACTTAAAAAAGCTTAACATTTTAAAGTAGTAAAAAATTACTTGAATAACTACACAAATTGAGTTTTCGTGGTATTTTCTGTCTTTGTTTATTGATAAGAACAATAAAACAGACGAAATTTCACTTTATTTTTAAATAAAAAAATTAGATGTTTTTTTTAAGTTTATTTGACCGACTACTCCGAAAAATCCTCATTATTAAGTATCACTTTTTTTTTGCTTTTATGAAAGTTTAAGGTCTAAGGCAGTCTTTACATTACCAAAAATCCTTGGGATATGTTTAATTTTTTTTATTTACGTACATTAATGCTATTTTGATGCGTTTTTAGCGTAAAATTTTGAATTTGGTATTTTTTTATCCTACTTGTATCAAAGTGAGGACGCTAATTTATTTGTCAGTAAATGCTTTATTTGTAGTAATACTTTTACAAAAAGAAAATATTAAAAAAACCCAATAGTTTTTTTTTATCAATAAATTTCTTCATTCCAGAATTTCTCAAAAAAAAATTTTTCAAAAATTCATAACTCAAAAACTACAAAAAATCGGCTAACATACGGTATATTCTGATAGCTCATGACGTGAGGAATCTAAAAAAAATTTTTTGACGTCAAGGTTTGGACCACCCTGTATATCGAGCCTGTATTATCCTGACATCAGCACCAGTGTGACTTATTTGCTTAGAGATGGACGAATGTGGGTGTGGGCACGGAGTGTTTGAGGTTCTGTGAGAGGATGGATGATAGCACAGATGTCATATACATATACCATAGATCAAGCAAACGTATCTACTAGCGTGTCAAATGAACTCAGTAAAATCTACTGAGTTGTCCGTCTTTAATCGCAGATTGCAGCTTTCGGGCGACAAATTTTGTAAGTTGTGATAATGCCTCCTTAAGTAATATTAATTGCAACAACACAAAAAAATATGAATATTCTAGGGCCTGAGACATATTTAAAATCATAGGCAAGTAACAACTTCAGTACAAAATCTGACACGCTCGGCCGCCATACAAATGAATGAACTTGTTTCTTCTATCCAAATCTAATTCTGTGGATGATAGGCTATCTACTCGTACTTGAGTTTGATATGTTTTATATGTAATTATTTTTCTTAAGTTGTTATATATATTGTTGTTCGTTTATCGGTGTATTGGTGCTAAACTGTAAACCGTGTAAATATATGTATGTGATTAAATAAGATAAAAAAAATGTGAGAATAGCAGGCCTAGCTAACATGCAATCGTATAGGTACGATAAGAGATGTATGAGAATGACGGACTCGTACGAAAAGTCACGTGACCATTTCCATACATTGTTATGGTCACGAGACTTATCGCTTATCGTATACGATTGCAGAATGGCATTTTGGCTAGGCCTGTATGTACAGTCGCCATTATATAAAAGCGGCCATGGTACTCAAAAATATCCGAACATTTTTGGTTCCAATAATTCGTCGTTGCGCCTGTAAGAACCGGTAGGTATGTGGTGGATTTAAAGTAATGAAATTTTATTAGGTAATACCCTTTGTGTATAGTTGCTAGGTTACTATTTCAAAGTCATGACTCATAAATCAATCACATAGCGGATTTTATATAATATAATTATATCGCGACTAAACTTGTAACTAAGTGTAGGCTGCACTGAGAACTTCAAAATTCGCAAATGTTTTGTAACCGTCTCTGTCACACTTATGATGCCTTTGTTGGACGAATCTTCAAAATTTACAAATTTCGAATATTGCGGTAATGTTGTTAATTCCCAAAAAATTGGTGATCGTGTGTACTGGATTTTCATAATAGCAGTCTCTTTAAAAAACTCTACTTAATTAATATTTATTTTGTTGCCATTTGGTAATAGCCTTGTCGTATAAGCCAGTTGAGCTTTTAGGTACTTATTCTTTAGCTATTAGGTCCCTCGAGGTGACGAGTAAGTGACAGAAATATTATATACTTGTCCATATTTATGTGGAAGCTTTAACACATAAAAATGCTAATAGCGGTTACTAGCCGCTACTTAACTTGTCCATAAAATAAACTAATAACAATAATAACACTTTACTGCACCACAACACTACCAGTAAGCTTAGCCAAGTTGCCAATCGCTAGCGCTTAGTAGCGTACCGTAGTTTTCCCTCTCTGTCACTCTTTCATATTAGTGCGACGAAGACAGCTGCCTTTCGCTTACGATTGACGACGAAGCGCTAGCGATTGGCAACTTGTCTAAGCACCCAGTAGCCGTACCATGAGCTGCAGCGGCGTTATTATCACCCCCATCTCCCATGGTGATACTTGGTGATATTTTCAGGACCCCTAGCCAATATGACGTGTAATTTATTGTCAACTTAAGTAGTCCTTTTAATAACGCTTCAATTTAGGTTTTTTAATAAGCACACATGATGGGAAAAATGATTTTTGCCAACTACGAGGCAAATGTGCGTGAAATTTTAAAACTCAATTCAGGATTTGACATCTGGTTGTTGGTTTCTTTGTTGGTTGTTTAAAAAGTGTTTTAAAAAAATATAGATTACCTATATATTTTTTACTAGCTATGATGCTATTCAGCAGAGAGTAACAAAAAATTACACGTGGTTTGTCCGATGACCCCTCCCCTATGGTGATAATTAGTGATTTTTTCTTGACCAATATACAGTATTACGTGATTAATGGACAAGCCCATGCAAGTGCGAGCGAACCGGATAGAAAGTAAACGCGCGTTTATAACCCGCAGCAACTCATGGTAGGCAAAGCAAGTAGCGCGTGGGCAGTACAGAACTGCCACAAGAAATAGCCTTGCAAAAATGTGTCCTGTATCAAAAAGGTAAAGTTTGTAACTGGTTGGGTGGTAGGTTGCGCGGATAGTGCGCCTACGCCGATAGGAGCAAACAAAACATGGCAGAAACAATGGCCGATGTTTATTGAGCTCATGTTAATGTTGTTGTGGGCTGACGTGGCGCTAGTGCGACCAGCTTTTCATTAAGCAATTTCCATGTCTATAAATCTAAAGAAATGTGCTCGAGTGGAGACCACGGCTAGGCAAACGCTGCGCAGGACGTCCACCCACAAGATGGACAGACGACCTTATGAAGGTCGCCGGGACACGCTGGATGCAGGTCGCATATTACCGGTACATGTGGAGGTCCAGAGGGGAGGTCTATGTTCAGCAGTGGACGTCTTATGGCTGTGATGATGATGATGACGTCTAAAGATCTAAAATGTGTTATGACACGTTTCTTAGCCTAATTTGACACGTGAACCTTCACATCATCACATCATCAGCCAATCTCAGTCCACTGCTGGACGTAGGCCTCTCCTATTAACTATGCGTCTGCATTAGTAGGTAAATTACCATACTTAATAGCCACACTGGGTAATCGGATTGGCGAACGCAGTAATGTGTCCATTATGATGACGCTGTTGCCCATCATCAATTAAAGAATGGTCAGTGACAGTTCAATCTATTAGTCGGCTCTTACGACACCAGCGGGAAGAGTTGGGGTGGTAACAAATGTATTCTTACTGCCGTCACCATACGGCCAACGTGAACGGCGTACATCAAAGAAGTTTACACTTACATATATATATGTATATACCGTCCTCCTTGACGTATCCGTCAATGGCGAAACCTGGCTTCATGCCCATCACAAGCGCCGGTCATGAGCACGAATGTGGCTTGCAAAACCGAATTTGCTTTTAAAGGTTCTGTTACAGGGCGCACAGTGCAACTCACCTTTGTTGTTATATGTGTAGGTATAGGAAGACTTTGGACGGGTTTTTCTGCTGAGACGTTTAGTATCGAGTTCTTCCAAGCGACGCTTCTCAAAGTTAACAATACATTTACATATCCAGCAAACGATTAACAAAACAAACAACAACCTCATCATCATAAAATAATGACATTAAGTCATAATATATCTACTCCTACTATTTCATCTAACACCATATAGCAATGGTGTCACTACATAGTCCTTGTTCGCGTATGTTTAACTTGCAAAGCCGCAATTCGGAGAACATCGCTCATACTCGGATATTATCATAAGCGAAAGTTTTCTCACTTAGCACATAAGGGGCGGATGTTGCGAATTCGAAATAGACTTACGTAGGTAACATAATGACGGATATATAAATAAATAAATAAATATTTTTGGCCATCTTTACACAAATCGACCTAGTCCCACGGTAAGCTCCATTAAGGCTTGTGATGTGGGTACCAGGCGGCGATGTATATAATAGATGACAGCCATGACCAAGGAACAAATATTTGTGATAAATAAATACACAAATAATGCCCTCGCCGGGATTCGAACCCGGAACCTCCAGCTTCGTAGGCAGGGTCACTACCAACTAGGCTACGGAGGCTGACAACATATATGACACATTTCTAGGTAGGAATTTAGGATAGAATAAGGTGATGACCATTTAATAGTCAAATTCATACATTATACATAAGCAATAGGGATGATGACTGTAGTTAAAATAAATTATTTAACATTATGCACGACATAATACACGAAGAAATTATTACTAGGATGTAGATTGCAGTAATATTTGTACAGAACTTCTATTTAATAAATTGAAAAGAACTTAAAAGAGTAGGTAATTTACCTAGTTTGGGCACTCGAACCTCTAAGCAAATGAACATCCGACAAACAATTCCATGTTACAAGTAGCGTAAGGACATTGTACTGATTTATTTATTATTCTTCAAATAAACATTATTATTATTATATTTGTAAATAAAATATAAAATATATATATTTGACTGTACTCAAACGTGACGTCACTTTTGAGTATTTCATATAAAAGAAGTCAGAAGTTTTCACAAATTGATTTGTTCCAACATAATTATAATAGATTTGTTTCTGCCATAAAAAATAATAATTAAAAGAAAAATAATACTAGCAAATTGAATTAAATTATAATCTTATAATCTTCTTTAAAACTCTATTTTTAACGTTAGAATTTAATTAATGATAATGAACGGTAAATTTATGTTGCAATTTTTTGGTTGTTTGTTTTAAATTTTAGACTTGTAGCTTCATACTAATTTCCATATTCCAAATTCTATATTCGTGCTCTTATTACTATAATACTTTAATCATGCATGTATAACTATTTAGCAATGCCTGTTAAATAATCTTTTTTTTTTATTCTAATTACTTGTATCATTGTTAGGAGCAAAGAATTTTGTAATAGCTCTAAGTGGAAACTGTTTTGGCTTATGAGTTAACTGTGTTTGTTCACATTAATGTATTATTTTGTGCTGTATGTTTCCCAAATAAATAAAATAAAAAATAAAATAAAATAAAATTCCATAGCGGTGATCGTTTTGACAGTTAGAAAAAAGACGCTGATTTGACTTGCCAGTCATCATGCCTATTGTTCAACTTAATCCCGTGGATTTAGGCGAAACAATCTGTATATTAAATCCCTATATGAACTCAACTGTAGGCCTCATACGAACTTCAAAACTCAACTCTTCTCAATACTGACGGCATTTATATCACATCTCTACAATGATACCCTACTCTACATGGGTGGTTTATTTTTTTAGTTAATACTTGGTACATAAATCTGATGAGGCATTTAGGACTGTATCTATTACTTACGTATATTATGTTATTATTTTTTATTTGAAACGTAGGTTTTTCTGGTCGGTGCATTTTTGGTAATGTCGATCAATTTTGCAAGTTTTATAGGATTCGACTACGTTAGACTCGGTACATAAATTAGGCCATCGCGCTCGCGCTTCAATAGCCCCTCGTATGTGGTCTGTCAAAAATGTACCACCCTAAAATATATCCCGAAAAGAAAATTCAAATTTCCAGTCTTCTCCACAGTTGAGGGGATAGATACCTAAGTGCGAGCGCGTTAGAATGTAAGAGTAAAATCTAACGTACCTAAACGATACTTGAAAATGTATGGTACGGCTACTGTGTGCCTATCATGAGCTGTCACGGCGTTATTAACACGCGTTTACTTTATATCCATCCCATTCGTACTCGCATATTGGCGCAAGCGAGCCCGATAGAAAGTTGGCAGCATCTCATGGTATGGCTACGGACGTCGGGTTACGCATAATTGGTAGCAAAATATTGCGTTCATATCATTTTGTCGCATACCTTGTGTGGCCAATCGTCCTGTGGGTTCGTCAATTCCTGACCTCCCAAATATAACGCGTACGCGTACTTTTAAAAACAGCCGAATTACCATGCACGGATGCATTGATTGCTGCAATATAAACCCGACCGTGGGACGCAGCGGGCGACAGAACGCATTGTGCATACGCAAACACCTTCCACACAAGTAGAACAACAACATCATAAGCGCCCAGATTCTGGAACCTATTCAGACCTTTTATTATGGGGAGAAGCTGCGAAAAGCTAGAGTACTGAAGGGTCATATGTGACTGTAAGCTTGATGGTGACATAAGGTGTTGCTCCTCTAGAGCTATGTTTTTTATATGCGCAGAGAGTAAAAAATGCCGGACAGTAGCTATGGGGGTATTGACTGGCGAATTACTTTGATGTTTAAGGATAACGAGGCCACCTAGTGATGAGTTGATTTTGGGAGGCATGATAATATTGGACTACCAAAGCGATTCCGATGGGAGGTGCAAGCACAAGCAACAATAACAAGGTTCTAAGTTCTTAAGAATCCTTCAGCACTTTGCACCTTATACGAGTACGTTGTTGTCATTGAAGTATTGCTTGGCCTTAGAGTATAGTCATAGACGGGTGGCTTGTCTAAGGGGCTGGTTTTTCTGGCCCGTCACACGCGAGGCGGCGTCTGGATGTGCATCGCATGCTGTGGCCCAGACGAGCGTGGGTAGGTTTTCTGCGGCTCTACCCTGAATTCGAAATCTCGAGGATTTGTCTCTATTACTCTAATGAACTTCGTCGGAGAGAGAGACAGGGACAAAACCTCCTCAGTAAGTAGTAGGCACACGTCGCCGGCGACGGGGTTCAAAGGATCGGCTAGTCGCGCTGTGCTCGATTTTGGATCTGTTGTGTTGTGCTCTGAGCAAAACGAACGCTAACATACTTATGAGTACATTGTTATTATTAGAAACACCGTGGGAGTAATTTTAAGACTGCAATCATCATTTTGTTAAGGTCATGACATTTACTTAACTAAATTCATGATGGTTGGAGACCTTACCCAACTTTATGTATCAATTCTGACAGAGACTTTTTGGAGACATTAACATTTCTACTCTGTGGTTACATATTTTTTTCTCAATTTATATAAAAACTATTTTAAGCTTTAGTTTTTCTATAATGCAATTTAGTTATAACATATGTATTATTATTTGAAAAAAAAAAAAAGATTCTGCTGAAACATATGCTGAAAAATGTATACTTAGATTTTAACAACAAACAGCCAAACGACATATTTAAATAAAAAAAAATAACCTGGTTCTCAAACAGTACAGTAAAAAAAATGTAATTATTACATTTTAATCTTGAGGAGTAGGTACTTAAAAATGACTAACTATGACAAAATTGTATCTTGTTAATCTACCTGTCTCTGTCATAATATTAGCGTGTTGTACAGTGTTTGTCAATAATGATTTAATCTTGTTACATCGTTGCCGCCCACGGGTACCACAGACCTTGTTACAAGTATCGTAGAACCGACATTTTGTGCAACCACCTAATAAAGCGAGACCTAATAACAGAATAAAAATGTTAGCTATCCTTTTCTTTAAAAGGTTATCTATTATTTTCTCGACAGTTATTCAACATAATATTCATATACCCGACTCTAACTTGCCAGAATTTCATTGGCCGAATGATTTATTTCACATAAAAATTAAAGACATACTGGTTTACGCGAACATTAATGCACTTGATTTAACCTAACCTTCCATCTGAAGCAGTTTCGTTTTAGTAGTAGTAGTAGTAGTGGGGGTCACAGTTCTAACCTAACCTGCTTTCCAAGTAGTTTCATTTTATGGGGCGTCACAGTTCTAACGTAACCTAACCTACTTCCTACAATAGTTTAATTTTGTTTAGGGTAACAGTAACTGTTAGAACTATTCTAAGTAAACCTACTTTTTGAAAGCAGTTTCATTATTCAGGAGGTCACAGTTCTAACCTATCGTAGTTTCTGATAGCAGTTTCATTCTCCAGGGGGTCACACGGATTTCGATGATTCGGACAAATAACATTATGAAAATTGACTTTTCTGATAGCTAATATCGATGACAAATGATGTTATGTCATAGTATGACAGAAGATGCTATTCATGAGAAACAATAATTCTTTCATAATAATTATTTTTTCTCATAAATAGCAATAATTATTGTTTCTCATAAATAGTATAATTTGTTTAATAGGATGACAAATAAAATTATGGAAAAAAGGGGTATCCCCTGGGGAAAAGCCTGATCATTTTATCTGACAGATATCTTTATTCGGGGAATGCCAAACAGGCCGTTACAATATTAATCAATAAGTATTTTGGGTCAACGGGTCATTTTGGCATACAAAGTATATGAAAGCTCTCGACTGTTCTCCGAGGTCCGTGACCCCAGAGGACCGCGTAATTCAAAAATCGACAATATTTAGCAACTCTGTCACTCCAATGACTTGATCTTCAGAGTGATACAGACAGGTGCTCGAAATTTCCGATTATCGAAGTTCATGGTAGGGATACAAGCAAATATCATAATAATATACTGATAAGCATATCGATTATGCTCACTAACATAATATTTTGCGGTGAGGAGGTTAGCGATAAGGACCACAGAGAAAGAATCTAGAAAATCGGGGTCCGTTTTCGACTGGTCCCTTCACGGAATATTAAATTTTAACAATTTATTTAAATATTGGGATTGATTTCTCTGTCCGACAAAATTTGCTTTTGCATTTAGGTATTGTTATCAACTTACAAGAATGTGCCTTGATATCAGGCCTTCGTTTTAGGTTTGAAACATTCAAGTGCTTAAAAAATAACACTTTTGGAAAACACTCACGCAGTCGAACACTTTAATCTGTGTTGTAGAATACAGGTCAAAAGCCATCTCGGAAACAGCCGAAACGTGTATTTAGGGAAAACGCGTACCTATTAAATAGCTTTTAAATACTTATAACAATGCTATCACAATACAAACACCGCAGTGGGAATTTACTAGGTTGTAGGCTACCTATGTAAAAAAAAATTACATTTTTTAATGTCAGTAGTTTTGGCCAACATCTGTTTTTTTTTTCAGTAAAGAAAGGAAAATAAAGTGGACTATCTGGTTAACTCTACTCTATGCTAGGAGCTTGTATCGCCCACTTACGTGTCACGGCTCTCACGGCTCAGCAGTATGCAAATAATATACTGCATAACACCATTCTGCTAATCAGATACAACCATGTAGCTAATATTTAATTAAATAAATAAAAAAAAAAATATCTTGGGACATCTTACACAAATCAACCTAGTCCCACGGTAAGCTCAATTAAGGCTTGTGATGTGGGTACCAGGCGACGATATATATAATAGATAGATACGTATAGATACTTAGATACATACACAGCCACGACCAAGGAACAAACATTTGTGATAAATAAATACACAAAGAATGCCCTCGCCGGGATTCGAACCCGGAACCTCCAGCTTCGTAGGCAGGGTCACTACCAACTAGGCTACAGAGGCTGAATTAATGCATATTGCGGGTAGTTGCCCGTTTAATACTTTGTAAGGGTACTCAAAATATTTCAACGCAGTAATGACGCCTTGAAGCTACATGTTTGTGACACCTTGTTCGATAAGGGCGGTTTCTTCGGATAAATTAGCGGTAGACTACTAATCTAAGAAGTTCTAGATTAGTTTAGGCTTAGGCCTTAGGCCGATATTACACCTGTGAGTGCTTTTGTTGTTTTTTAGGGTTCCGTAGCCAAAATGGGAAAAACGGAACCCTTATAGATTCGTCATGTCCGTCTGTCCGTCTGTCCTTCTGTCCGTCTGTCCGTCTGTCACAGCCGATTTACTCGGAAACTATAAATGCTACAGTAATGAAATTTGGTTAGGATATGTGTTGTATGAACCGCTACAGGATTATAATAATAATAATAATAAAACTCTTTATTGTTGCACTACTTACGAGTACAAACAAAAACAAAGCAACAGAAATACATTCATTTTACTTAAATAAGTAGGTAACAACAGGCGGACTTATCGCTAAAGAGCGATCTCTTCCAGACAACCTTTGGATAGTGAAATGGCGAAAAGAAACTTTAATGGATGGGCAGTGCAAACAAAAAAAAAGGAACAATGAAATATGTATATTTCATAAATAAAATACATAGACTACATGAGACGCATATCGATAACAAACTACATAAACTAATATATAAACTATATACCAACTAAATAAGCAAGAACACAGTACGCTTTACCTTCATAACACAAAAGCAAAGAATTACTAGCAAAGACTACGACTAATTTACGATAAGGACAGATAATGTTCTTTCAGGCGCTTTTTAAATATTGGCAGGGATTGAGCCCGCCTTATATCAATGGGCAAAGCATTCCACATCCTAACCGACTGAAAGCTAAATGATTTATTAAAGAACTTACTAGACGATCGGGGAGGAGCAAGAAGATGGTTTTGAGAGCACCTTAAGGAAGAGAGAAAACTAAACCGCTCCTTAAGGTAGCCAGGGGTATTAGGAATAAAAAGAATGCTGTAAAGAAGAGAAAGGATATGGATATTACGTCTAAAACGGATTGGCAACCACTTGAGCTGCGAGCGGAAAACAGAGACATGATCGAATTTACGTAAACCAAAAATAAATATAATACAGACGTTCTGAAGCCTATCAAGCTTGTTTAACTGCTCCTCGGAAACGTCAAGAAAGGAAACGTCGGCATAATCTAAAATGGGAAGGAGAAGGGATTGTGCCAGCGCAATTTTAGTGGCGAGTGGTAGAAAATTGCGGATCCTCCTTAAAGAACCCACAGCAGCAAAAATCTTACGGCTGATTATGATACTATATTGTAAAAAAAAACCATTGGGGTGGGGGCCCTCCATACATGTAACAGAGGTACTGAAAAAAATTTTTAGTTGTATATAAGCGTGTGGAGTATTAATAGAAAGGTCTTTAAAAATGATATGAAGGTTTATAAATCTCATTTTTATTTAAGCAAATCATTTTCGAGATATCAGCTCTCAAAGTCTGAAAAATGTGTCCCCCCCCCTCTATTTTTTAAACTACGCGATATAAAATTCTAAAAAAAATATATGTTACGCACATTAATAAACTCTATCAACGATTTTTGATTTGATTGAATTATTTCCTATAGTTTTTGAGGTAGGTTGATTTAACTGTATTTTTTAAATGATAAATTGATAATGGTACGGAACCCTTCGCGCGCGAGTCTGACTCGCACTTGGCCGGTTTTTTTTTTATTTCAGTTCATCCACATCATATGTATTACACATTACACAATAATATTAATACGAGTAGTTCTTACGTAAGTTGTAGAGACGGAGCTATACTGAGGAATGAAATAGAGCGATATTCACCTCTCATTCCTTTGTATAGCTCCGTCCCTATAATTTACGTAAGAACTTACAGGTGTAAGGCCTGCCTACTTTATATAGCGATATGACGAATATGGGCATCTAATACTTAGTTAGTACTTCTTAATGTATCCACACGCATAGGTAATAGGAGAGGCCCAATGTCCAGCATATATTTAAAGAAAGAAAAATAATTTATTCAGTGCGCTTAAAATACAAACATAGGTACAAACAAACTATAACATATCATTAATTTTAAAGCGTCACTGAAAAGGTTTTCACTCAGCTTTTTATCAAGATACCTACTTGTTAGGTACCTTGACGCTGGTCTTCCGTGAAAACCATTTCATAGAAGCGCGTCAGTGCGTAAACTAATTTTTTTTATGTAGGTATTTTATAAATGTATGAAATGTAGGTTGGTAGTAAATGTTACAAATGGCGTTTTGTTGATGAAAGTGATGTATTACGAAGTTAAAATGAGTTAATCGTTGCATTGGATTAGACTTACCAAGGTTGTTGCGGTCGCGGGGGCGGCGATTAGTCGACGTTTGACACGTTATCTGCGAACAAGGTTATTGATGTAAATTAGGTAGGTATTCATAAATACTACATTTTTTATTAATCATCAGAAAAAGGGTAACAATCGTGTCTTTTAATTGAATGTTTTTAAAAATGGTTCATATTTGCTATGATTTGACTTTAGCAAAATTTATTTATTGATATACAAAATTAGATTTTAATTGTATAACTAAAGTAAAACGAGATAAAAACTAAAATAAAACTAAATAACGTTCAAAATAAATCTAAAACAGGCCCCTGCGGCAATGTACCTAGGACGCTGGCAGCATTTCCTAACTGGATTATCAAGCTAAGGCGTTGAGCGTTAATAAATTACCAACTCAATTGAACTTTTAGAGCTTTTTATTTACAACTTTGTGCAATTCATATCAATAAATATAAATAATCCAACCCATATCTAAGTTTTGACCTTGTAGCATTGTAACTGAGAAAGCATTTCCTCGCTGTATCGCAATGTCGATTCACTGTGCGAGGAAATCGGCTAATCGTTTTTTAGTTAGGTCAATGAGGGACTAACTTGTTATTTCCTGATATGTAGTGAATTTTCTATTTATAAAAGTTGCAAGCAAAACGTTATATTCAAAGTGTAATTATTACCAATATACGACATTGACTAGATCAAATCAAACGATTTTCTTCAAGTAGGCATAATAACAAGCGCTTTTGAATCGTCATAGGTACTCTATATCATAGAAAACCGGCCAAGAGCATGTCGAGCAAAGCCATCCATGCTCAATGTAGGCTTCCTCTATGCAGTTATTCAAAAACGTCGCCTATATCTTCAAAACGTAGAACCGATGGCCGTTGGGGCGGGAAGGTTCTTGAGTGGCGGCCACGTACCGGAAGGCGTAGCGTGAGTAGGCCCCCCACAAGGTGGACCGATGACGACCTGGTGAAGGTCGCAGGAGTCCGCTGGATGCGGGTGGCGCAGGACCGGTCATTGTGGCAATCTTTGGGGGAGGCCTATGTTCAGCATTGGACGTCTTTCGGCTGATATGATGATGATGATGATGATATCTTCAAAATAATTTCATTTAAAGAAGTCTATAGGGCTAAAAATATTTACGTTTTTTTTTCATGTTTTGGACCTATGGATAAAAAATTATCTAATTATGTAAATTATCATGCTAGCTTAAAAACTTATAAAGTGAAATTAAGTACAGTTTGACACGTAACTCGCCACAAATCGAATCACGAGATTCAGGATCCCGAGGGTTAATTACTCGAGGGTGATTGAGTTAAGCTCGTCGGGCTATCGCGCCATTACTATAATATATGGCTGATATATTTAATACTAGCGACCAACACTAGCCGTGTGGTGACGGCAGTTACTATCTACTACACTACTATTACACTACTAACGAGAGTGTTAGAAGTGCTTTTAATGACTCGAGTTAGTATTCCGCTTACCGACCGTGATGCATACAATGTTACAATCGTCATCGTCAATCACACTTGCCGACAAAAAAATTAGTTTTAAGACAAAATATTATTAAATAACGTACCGACATCGACATTTCTATTACTCCTTAGGAAATTTCACTTTTCTATTACCGGTATGCATGCAAGCAATGGCTCGCTTAGACAGCAAGTGTGATGAAATATTACATTGTGTATCAAGGGAGGTAAGTACGGAATTACTAACGAGAGTGTTAGAAGCCCGACGGCGTTAGGCGGAGGGCTTTTATGACTCGAGTTAGTATTCCGCTTACCGACCGTGATGCATACAATGTTTTTCATCACACTTGCCAACCAAAACATAAGTTTTAAGACATAATATAATTAAATGACGTACTAACATTTCTATTACTCCCTAGGGAATTTCACTTTTCTATTACTCCCGCTGCGCGCGCAAGCAATGGCGCGCTTAGACAGCAAGTGTGATGAAAAATACATTTCTCAACACCCCAACTCCTCCTGCGGGTGTCGTAAGAGTCGACTATGGGATTGAACTGTCACTGATCATTATTTGATGAAAGAACAGCGTCATCATAGTGGACACATTACTGCGATCGCCAATCCGCTTGCCCAGCGTGGCGATTATGGGCATTTACCTCCTAATGCGTCTATACACAAAGTTAATAGGAGAGGCCTACGTCCATCAGTGGACTATCATAGGCTGATGATGTGATGTGAACTCTAGCGACCCGCCCCGTCTTCATACGGCGTACAACGAATGGTTTTCTACTGTAGCCGTACTATGAGCTGCCTCTACGTTATTTACGGGGACTTACTTTCTATCCATCCTGCTCGTGCTTGCGTATTGGTGCGAGCAAGCCGGATAGAAAGTAAGCCCGCGTTTATAACGTAGCTGCAGCTAGGGCTACTGCAGTGTTATTCACTAAGGAAACCGCCTTGCTAACAGCGCTGTGTCAGCGCTGCGGCAGCGTCGAGCCTAAGAATGGTATTCACTAATGCACTTTAAACGACACTAGCGCTCGGCGACGAATGCGGCGTGAGCTGGAACTACACTGCGTCGAGAGTTATCGCCTACAGTTCGACGACGAGCTGTTCTATGTGAGCGAATACCGTTTTTCGCAGCGCTGCGGTCTACGTTGAAGTGAAGGCTGTCTCGTCGTCGAGCTCGTTGACGAACGCAGCGTCGAATGTGTGTATAAGATAATAGCATATCTGATTTCATACAATTTCGCGGTGTTACATTGTTTCTACGGCATAATGTTCTAATAAAAAAACCTCGCGAGCGGATGCGGTGACGACCGGTCGTGTCGGAGTCGTGCCGGACGCTCGTTAAACGGAGTAACAGTGTAATGTGTCGTGACACACTGCTTCGGAGAAACTGATGTAGCCGTAAATACTAATGAGTTTTCAAGTAAAGGATACGTTAGGTTTTACTCGATACGTATAACATTGACTTATTGGGGCAAGCGCGTTGAAAACTCATGCTACGGCTAATGTGTTCAGTAACCGTACCATGACTTTGCAAATATCGCTAACGTTAGGTTTTGCTCGATACGTATTGCAGGCCATCACGCTCGCTCTAAGTCAGTGCGAGCGCGACAGAATGCTTTACGTATCGAGTAAAACCTAACGTATCCTTTACTTTTCAACTCATGGTACGGCTACTGAACCCATTCCCCTAACATTTCAATTATCAAACTTTTCATTCTCCAAACTCAATGACATTAAATAATAAATGGACGCACAGAGCCAAACAAAAAAACCAAGAAAAGTGGCACTAAAAGTCATTTCTATCATGTTTCAGTTGAAGCTAATAACGCTCACTTACAATAAACTATAATAAAAAAAACTCAAAGAATAAAAAACTTTGTGAAGTGAGCAATAAGTGTCAAATTTGCGAACAATACCGCAAAATAGTAGAAACTTTTTATGTTTAACCCTCTGCGACTGACGTTACGTCTATCAGACACCCATATTTTGCAATTACGCCATTACGATGTTGATAACAAGATTCAATAATTTCACGTCACGTGATCACGTCAGTGGCAGAGGGTTAAGGAATAATGATGCTATACCGTAAGGTGACCAAATGTCAACTGTCAGAACTGAATTGCGGAGCAAAAGGACCGCAATATTTACTTCTGCAGCCCATTTTTTGGGTCCATTTTTTTGTATGTATAATATACATATATTCTAAATCAACGTCCGAACTAGAATTATTCATTATAATCGAATGTCTATAACTACTATAGGAAATTGAATTTTTAAAATTGTATTCGCAAGGGCAGTGTGTAGTGTGTAATTAATAACCCATTGAACTGTGAACTCGCTAACGCCTGTTTGCCCATAAACAGGACATTGGGACCACCCAGTTCACTATTATTTAGCATATTATAACATTCCTTAATTATTGTGAAGTCGAGAACGGAGGGCAAGAAAACAACCAATATCAAAACAACACGATCACAGTTTTAACGCCAGTTACAAAATTCAATCATTTCAGACGATGAATTTGGCTTTTTTCTTTCGTACTTACATATGACATGATAAATAAAATAAAATAAATAAATATCTTGGGACAACTTAACTAATCTAAATTATATCTAAGATTGACGCTTATGACATTGTACCGAGGATGCCGGCGGCATTTCCTCGCTGTATCGCAAACTAAAATAAATAAATATGTTAGAAAATGTTACACAAATCGACGTAGTCCCACAGTCAGCTCAATTAAGGCTTGTGATATATGGGCATTAAGCGACGATATACATAATAGATAGATAAATATCTATATATTTAAATATATAGACAGCCACGACCAAGAAACAAATATATGTGATAAATAAATACACAAATAATGTCCTTGCCGGGATTCGAACCTGGTATCTCCAACTTCGTAGGCAGGGTTATTACCAATACCAACTAGGCTGACAAAGAGAAGAACATACATAAATTATAAATTATATTGTACAACATGGTTTCGAAGTTTTGGCCAGAAATAGAGTAGCTACCTTCTTACGATGGAGCAAATTTGATTTAACAATTTTAACATTTAATGTGTTTGCCTCATTAATCTATTTCGCCAAATTACAAAAATATGATAAATCTCAATTAAAGCACACTGTTAAAGAAAATTTATTTTCATTCAATTTCTTCGGCCCTCTTTTATTTTAACATCAGTACAACTCCAAACCGTTTCCCATTCCTTTCTCCTATCTCACGATCTACATCTTCCACGTAGGCACTTAATATTCTTAATTAATAAGCAAATGGGGTAATGGGAGTTTTTTCCCCATTCCAAAGCGTTACCCCGACGCGACGCCATTTTGCTAACCGGCTTAATTCGAGTTACGACACATTTTAGGGACATTTGAACGTTATTATAACTCTTCCGGAATATTCTACTTTCGAGCCTTGGGGGCGAAATTAAATTGAGTTACCCTGTACGCTAATACGTGGATATGTGAAGAGTATGTGTTGAATTATGATCAGCCGGTATTTTGTCGCTTTCGCTCGAAATATATTGGAATTGGATTAACTACCGCAAAATTAAATACAGGCGCCGCCGATTTATGGTGATATTCATAAGCGTCGGTCTTTTCCAGATTAATTTTTGGTAAAAAGGGGAAAATACAGGTTTATTACTAAGTATTCGTGGATAAGTGGATACATTTCATCGAATTACGATAACCGATGCTATTTAACATGTTCGTTGCGGTAATTAAATCATTAAGCATATTTCTACGGGGTCGATTGGACCTCGTGTAGTAGTAGGCTTAGATAAAATTCACTTTACACTTTTGTTTACTCATAGACAAAACCGTTTAGGTACGTCCGTTTGATAATACATGGCTGGCATAGGATAGTTAATCATGTAATTTATAAAAATTTTAGAAATTAATCACTGGAACAAATAAACAAACAATTAAAAATTATTCGTAAGGATAATGCAGTTGGGATATGTAAATGAAAATTATCTTTGTTCCCGGAAAAACGATTTAATATATAATACATATATATATACACGTGTCAATTTGCAGAAAAGGTTTAGAGGTATTTGTTAGAAGATTAACGTTTCATTTAAACGAATTCGTATGTAAGAAAAGTAATTTAACTAGCTTAATTTTCTTGTCAGGGCTTGAAAGACCAAGATTTAAGTCGCCCACTACTAAGCCCAGTTAGGCCGCACATTTGCCTATAAATACATTGGGGGTTTCAATGTTAAAGGGTTAACGCTCTGCGATGTGCAAATATACATGTTCCCTTTTTCATTTAAACTGAGGGTCCTGAAACCTTAATCAAGGACGCTCATGAAAGTAAGCTATGTGTTAAGCCTGCAATCATAGCGGATCTGGGCCTATTATGCGCACTACAAAGTAAATCTTTTAAACAGTAAGTACCTGTACATCGAATAAGATATTGTAATGGAGCATCAGAAGTTACGATCTAGGTAAGTTGTGACAGATGGAATAAGAAAAGTAAGTTCAACGAAAGAAATGTGTTATATCAAACTTAACAAAGAAATCATAATAGAACGTAGATACTTTTTTTGCAAAGCGGGGCATCAAATTTGAAATTGGAACGAGTATTCGTTAGAATGTCAAATTTTATCCTGAACAATAATCCTACCGATTCGTACCTATTTAATAAACAAGCGAAAGTTTATTATTAATTTTTAGTTGGATCGATTCCCGGTCCCGGTTGAAACTAGCAAAATTAAAAGAATCTTTTAATGCAGTTTTGTTTCTTTTAAAAAATAAAGGAATGTCTCCTTTCTGCAAAATTACTTTACTAAGATTTAAAGTAGAACCCCCGAAGGGCCCATAACTTCTTTTCACCCTTGTAGATGATGATGAATGATGTTGTTGTTGTAGGATAGGTTTACTGTTGTGGGATCACTGTGAAACTATTAAAGTCGTTCAAACAGTGACAAGGGCAGTCGTATGTCCGTCCTCCTCAAATGTAAGCTAAACTATTTCGATACCACTGATATATGTAAAGCAGGGTCTAATCGAGGGAAAGCCAACTTCAGAGATATGCTAATATGCTAAACCAGCCTAAACTGACTGACGGATGTGGAATCTGTTACGTAATTAAGGATTATACAACAAATTCCATATTCGTCAGTCATTCGTCAGTCTGTCATCGTCAAGTAATTCATATTTATCCTTTCTCAAAATGGTCAGCGAGTACCAAATACCAAAAATATAATTCAGGAATATTTATTCAGTATTCAGAGCATTAAAGCTTTAATTATTAATTGTACGGAATTACAAAGCGGTTTACAAACTAAGAGAATTTTCATTGAAAACCTAAAAGCAAATTTAAGTGCTTAGCAAAATTGCTGAAGTTTAAGCTTCATAACAAAGCTTGCTGATTCAAATTCATAGTTATTATTAAGATTACATTTAGAATAACGCTCCAAAATTTTAAATATGCTCTACATACATACATTTAGTTATTTATATTTGAAAAACAGATACATTGTACCTTAAATTTAATTTTCGCCAAACTTTAAACAGTTTGTTGGCGTTAAAGGACATATAAAAGCCTATTCAATTATCAACATTTTGCACATAATTTATTTTACGGCCAATATAGTTAATATTGGTAATGGTAATTTAATAGTATGTGAGTATTGTGGCGCAGGACCGGTCATTGTGGCAATCTTTGGGGGAGGCCTATGTTCAACAGTGGACGTCTTTCGGCTGATATGATGATGATGATGATGATGATGATGATGATGATGATGATGATGATGATGATGATGATGATGATGATGATGTGAGTGTAAGGCGAGACCCTTATCTTGACAAATCCTTCGCAATCTGAAACCAATCGCAACACGACTCCGAAAACGACCATTACTTGGAATACTCAGATTATCGCAACGCATTCATCCAGTCCCACACTTTGACGCGTCATTTGACGAGTTGACAGTCCGAAATTGTTCCCTTCATTTATTCACGCTCAATTTGATACACGTAAATTCTATGAGCGTTTAGGATGCATGAAAAAGCTAGGGATGCCAAAATTCAACGAATAACTGTAATAACGTTTATTCATACCACACGTATCCGTGAAAATCTTAGTAAACCTTTTTTGACAAAAACAGAAAATCGTGAGTTGGTCGGTGATCGGGAAATACATAGTTAAAACAAAGGTTAATGATACACCTAAATAATATACTTATCCTCGTCCTGCCCAATGCGATTTATAAAGGACATATTCGAATATGTAGAACAAAAGAAAAGAGACTATATTTTCAAACTCGTTAGGTTTAAATTTCAATAGTTCAAACTTAGTATGACGGGCAGGACGAGGCTATACCATGTTTGTGCTATAATAGCATGCACTTTTCTATAATTTCTAAATTATTTTTTCATCTCTAAATCTTAAAAGTACCTATCATTATTAGATCTGTTGTCACCTGGTGGACTGGTCATAAGTGTCATAACATTGAAATTATCAATTCTATATTGAAACGTCATACAGCAAATAAAACCCATTTCACCAATGTCTGAGGTGGGAATCAAAACCTTTACATCCTTAGTTTTTGCGGCAATATAAAATACACTTAACAAATACAAGTGATATATTATTATCTGAACGAATTAATTATGGTATTGCCAAAACTTATAAATTAGTTTATTAATCTGTAAATGTAGACATTTTTTAAATCCTATCATTAGAACATACATTTCGCTGCTATGAAATTAATTGTCACCGTCATTTTACAAACTTTTGTAACACCATTAGTTTGGAATTGAAGGAGAACTATAATTTGGAGTGTTTTAAGAGTGACTAGGGAGACGGGAACAATGTGCTCCAGTGGCGGCTCCATTCACAAATGTGCTGGGGTTGAGGCAACGAGAGTGACACTTTTATAATACAATAATAATTACAACTGTCTTTTCAGCTGGACGGGGGTAGAAATTTGCATGACAATTTGGATAATGTCTCACTTAATGATGTATGAAGCGAACGAAAACACTTAACGCTATATTTTTGAATATATCAGATGTCAGATAGTGGCAAAAAATGCCCTTGACGTGACCCCTTCAACAGAACCTATTGTTCTTCAGAAAGTACTTCCTAATTTTATTCACGAAATGAATGATTGATAATAGTTATAAAAACATTAACCTGGTTTAATTGAATATAGCGAATTATCACCTTATTTTTATATAATTAGGTAGGTCTATTGGGTACTCAATTACTCATACGAGGGCAAAACCCCCATACGGCCAATTTGAATAAGATGTAACACAGTACGTATTTTGTTTCTTGCGAGAGAAATGACGACAATATTTGAATTGAAAATATAAATGACATATGTTCGAGTTCATTCTTGGAAAGGTAACGTAATGTTAAAAGCTATCAAAATTGTATAGTGAAAAGCCCTTTAACAACTACACTAAAACCGAGCAGACGTTATTAAATTCTAAATTATTTAAACAACATCTCTATTACTCCGTCACGATCATCTTGGCGACAACCCTACTTCCATTATGCCCAGAAAGGGCGTTCCACAATGGCTACATCACAATATTGTGATCAAGCGGTATTGGCAAACAATTGGCGCATTAAGGCGCCATTCAGAGTCCTCAAACGCTACTGTTCGTGCATTTCTTTGTTAATATCGCCTGTTCACGTTGTTGGACGTCACGATATTAAGTTTCGAATTAATTGATTATTTAAAATTATCGTTTGTTTTATTTTCACTGTCAGTGTAAGATAATTAAAGTAATAGATGTAAAAAACACCTACGAAATTTACTAGTATGTAGATCATTTTTAAGGTAAAATTGATAAAGTAGGAAAATAATTTATATTCAAATACTTCTGCACTTTATGCCGACAATACTTTATCTAATTATGTCTATTAATTGGTAATTACGTTTCAGCGGCCGATTATAGCAAACTTACCAATTACGTCGATAATAAGACAGATTTGAAATGTTTTGCTAATTTACCTGCATATTTATAAGTATTTCATCGTATAAGTATGTAAATTTTTTTCTGTAAGAAAGTAGATTTAAAAGACTGCAATTTCTAATTTATTTTATTTTGTGTTTCATTAGCGATTCGGAGAGCTATTTCGGTTACTTTGGTTCCGCTGCAGATGGTCTCATTTTTAATCCGATCACGCAGAGAGACTCCTAGCATAGCCCTCTCCATTGCCCTTTGGGTGACTTACCGGAAGGCGTAGCGTGGGTAGGCCCCCCACAAGGTGGACCGATGACCTGGTGAAGGTCGCAGGAGTCCGCTGGATGCGGGTGGCGCAGGACCGGTCATTGAGGCAATCTTTGGGGGAGGCCTATGTTCAGCAGTAGACGTCTTTCGGCTGATATGATGATGATGATGATGTGTTTCATTTCAGTATACGTTCGACAATGGACACAAGTCGAAGAAGCAGGCGCATTATTTTTTGCGCTGCATTAAACTACATTCACGCCCCTGCGCGCGCACCGGTGACGTCACTAATCTTAACATCTGTCCTCAAAATAAATAATCCGGAGCGCCTAGCATGCTCGATTTAGCATTAAGCGTTGGTCGTCAATTTTAGGTAACTCATCATCATCATCATCATCATATCAGCCAAAAGACGTCCACTGCTGAACATAGGCCTCCCCCAAAGATTGCCACAATGACCGGTCCTGCGCCACCCGCATCCAGCGGACTCCTGCGACCTTCACCAGGTCATCGGTCCACCTTGTGGGGGGCCTACCCACGCTACGCCTTCCGGTACGTGGCCGCCACTCAAGAACCTTCCCGCCCCAACGGCCATCGGTTCTACGCGCAATGTGCCCCGCCCACTGCCACTTCAGTTTAGCGATTCGAAGAGCTATTTCGGTTACTTTGGTTCTGCTGCGGATGGTCTCATTTTTAATCCGATCACGCAGAGAGACTCCTAGCATAGCCCTCTCCATTGCCCTTTGGGTGACTTTGAGCCTTCTTATGAGACCCATTGTAAGCGGCCACGTTTCAGTACCGTATGTCATCACTGGCAACACACACTGATTAAAGACTTTCGTCTTCAAACACTGCGGAATATTGGACGAAAATATGTGTCGTAGCTTCCCGAACGCTGCCCAACCGAGTCGGATTCGACGATTGACCTCTTTCTCGAAGTTGGACCTACCTAACTGAATAGTTTGCCCTAGGTATATATATTCGTCTACAACTTCGAGTGTAAAGTCTCCGATTATTACGGGAGTTGGTGCTACATGGGAATTGGACATGATTTTCGTCTTATCCATGTTCATCCTAAGACCAACTCGCTCGGAGGCTTTACTGAGGTCAACGAGCATAGTACTTAAGTCCTCCAAGGTCTCAGCCAAGACTACTATATCGTCAGCGAATCGAAGGTGAGTGAGGTACTCGCCGTTTATGTTGATACCCAGCCTTCTCCAGTCCAGAGTCTTAAAGACATCCTCCAGTGCAGCGGTAAACAGCTTAGGGGAGATGACATCTCCTTGCCTAACTCCCCGCTGCAGCAGAATAGGCTTCGAGCTCTGGTCTTGGAGTCGGACTGACATTGTGGCGCTCTCGTATAAACACTTCAACACCTCGATATAGCGGTAGTCGACTTGGCACCGTTGGAGAGACTGTAGTACCGCCCACGTTTCGATCGAATCGAAGGCTTTCTCGTAGTCCACAAACGCTAAACAGAGGGGCAGGTTATATTCTTCGGTCTTCTGTATAACCTGGCGAAGCGTATGGATGTGGTCTACGGTACTAAAGCCTCTTCGGAAACCGGCTTGTTCGGGAGGCTGGAAGTCATCAAGCCTGCGTGCAAGACGATTCGTAATGACTCTTGAAAACAGCTTATAGACATGGCTCAGAAGTGAGATGGGTCGGTAGTTCTTCAATAAAGCGTTGTCACCTTTTTTGAAGAACAGTACCACCACACCTCTGTTCCATGCCTTTGGCGTTCTCCCTTCCAGTAAGACGGAATTGAACAACTTCTGAAGGGCCGTAAGGATCGGTTTACCACCCGCCTTCAGAAGCTCAGCTGTAATTCCGTCCTCCCCAGGCGCCTTGTTATTTTTGAGCTGTTCAAGAGCCATTCTAATCTCGCACAGGCTGATGTCCGGGATGTCTTCTGTATAGTGTCGGGTCAGTCTAGCTCTGAGGCCTTCCGCTAGATCAACTTCGGGTCTGCTAGTTGACGTGTACAGCTGTCCATAAAAACCCTCTATCTCACTCAGCAGCTCAGATCTGGATGTGACGATTCTACCATCCTCAGTCTTTAATTTGGCGAGCTGGCTTTGCCCAACAGACAGATCCCTTGCAAAAACTTTAGAGCCCTTGTTCCGCTCGATGGCTTCTTCTATACACTTGGTACGGAATTGGCGCATATCGCGTTTGAGGGACTTAGAGATCTGTCTGTTGAGCTGCCGGTATAAAGTCGCATCAACTGAGGATTGTAGAACCAGTTCACTCCTTTTTTCCATTAGCTTCTGAGTGGAGTCTGAGAGCTTTCTGGTCTTATTTGTCCGCTGGGCCTTAAAAAACTTAGACCCAGCGCTATGGACAGCTTCCACAAACCCGTCGTTGAATACGTCCACGTCATCGCCTAGGCAATCGAAACGGTTTTGGAGTTCCAGCTGAAAGCTCTCGGGGTTTTGGAGATGGAGTGCAGGACGGAGCGTAGACTTCATCAGTCGCGAGCGTTCTAGCTTAGGACATATATTCAACGTGCCTCTTACCAGGCGGTGATCGCTACCGGTTTTAACCGTACTGATCACAGAAACATCGTTGAATATATGTCTCTTCGTCGACATGATGAAGTCGATCTCGTTTTTAGTTGCACCGTCGGGACTCATCCAAGTCCATTTTCTGTGCTCGCGTTTCTTAAAGAAGGAGTTCATCATGTAGAGTCCCTCCTTCTCCAAGAAACCAGCCAGCAGATGGCCCCGGTGATTCCGACGTCCAACCCCAAATTGCCCCACCCTCAGTTCGTCACCATCTCTCTTGCCCAGTTTCGCGTTGAAGTCCCCCATAACAACGGTGAAGTAGGTTCTGGAGCTATGCATGGCTTTTGAGATATCATCATACATAGCCTCCACCTCGTCGTCGGAGTGTGTCGAAGTCGGCGCGTACACCTGTATGACCTTCAGCGAGTATCTCTCAGATACTCTGAGTATAAGGTACGCCACCCTAGCCGACACACTCTCGATCTTCACCACGTTGTTTACGAGGGACTTGTGGACGATGAACCCGACACCTCCCTGGGACTGTTGGTCGCCCTCCCGGAAATAGAGCAAGTTGCCGGACTTTAGGATTATCGTGTCCTCGCCCTCTCTTCGGACTTCTGACAATCCCACAATGTCCCAACGCAACTTGCTCAATCCTTCCTCCAGTTCCACTAACTTTTCGTCGGTCCGCAGTGTACGTGTGTTGTACGTTGCCAGGGCCAGAGGTCGTCGGTGGTGGTAGCCGGATCTTTGCCGGAGATTCTTAGCACCCCTGACCCCGCTAGCACCCTGGCCGCTACCATAACCAGGGCACCGGGGGTCGCCGGAACCTCGGGGCCGCGGCCTTTTTTGTACAATCATTTTGGGGGGTATTTGCCATAATCGCCACGCTTGGCATGCGGGTTGGCGATCGCAGTGTCTCCACCGCACTTTAGGGATGCTGCTGCCCATCCCCCGGTGGTCTTGGTCGTAGTTTTCAGACATACCCGGGTCAAGTGTATGATCAGTAACACTTTAGTCCCTTAGTCGACTCCTACGACACCCACGGGAAGAGTTGGGGTGGTGACAAATGTATTCTTACTGCCGTCACCACGCGGCACCGTTTCGCGGCGGTCGCGGCCATTTTAGGTAACTAGCTTTTATTAATTAGTTTGACGTTTGATAGTTACGTATACGGGGTCAAATCGACCTCGTAATTTACTACGGGGAACATGTTTTTTATTAGTTTGTTAGATTTTTGCAATTTTATCAATTTCCATTTAATTAATATGTTTTCTTAAAATTCCTTAGAAGTTTTCCTCACTAAGTTTATGTTTTCCAAAGATTTCTTAGAATTGTTCTTAATATAATTAGTGCTAGAATTATAACAATACATGATTATGAAATGCAATGAGTACCTATAATTCACATTTAATGTGTGAGAAAACGTTCCATCATTATGAGCACCAAATGATAAATAATTATATCCATGACGATTTCTAAGGTGTGATAGAACTGAGGCCCTAACGCGAATCACGAACAAAGTGTTGTCTCTCTCTCGCACTCGTGAATTCGTACATAAGTGTGACAGGGAGGCAACACTTCGTTCGTGGTTCGCGGTAGGGCCTCTGATAACTTGGTAATATTGCTTAATAGCTAAACCTTTATTTTAACGAAATAGCGTTGAAAATTGTTAAGTACCGTAAAACGGGGTAAATAGAAATGTAGAGTCAACCCCTTTTTACGGTACCTAATCTATATTTTTGCTTAATGGTACAACAATAAAGTGTCCTTACGATACGAATCATTTTCAGAACTTTTGCATCATGCTAGGCAATGCTAAAGGATTTAAATCGGATTTGAGACGCCTCCTTTGTGTGATTTCTTAAGAATATAATACGGTCTCATTTTTATGACAAGTATGAATACGAGTAAGTGAAGGGTAACTGTAATAAAAGACAGGAAAATGTTAATATTTTGATACAAAGACGGTACTCGTTACTTCAGCTGAATCATCTTTAAATGTTTTAATTAGTAAACAAGTTTCTAACCTCCAAATTTAGCTGGTAGTAGGACCTCGTGCAGGGTCCGCCCGGATAGCTACCACCGTCTTACCCAAGGATGAACAATATTGCTTTGCTCTTCCGCGATACAGAATGTGTAGCTAATTAGTGTAACCCGCTATAATTACTTGCGTATTTTTTGCATGCAATTAATTTTCCCACCCTCCCGCCGCAAAAATAAATACGCAAATAACTATAACAAACCACCACCAATAACACTATACTCGACACGTGTTTCGCCTCTCTACGAGGCATCATCAGGAGTTGACGATGTTGTCGGTCTGGTGTCCGGCAACAGAATGAGCTGTCCTGTCTGGTCGGCCATATTTATAACCTCACCCTGACCCCGCCCCCTACCCCCTTCTCCCCCCCTGGCAACGGAAAAAATTCGTAATAACGGCGATGACGCAACATTCAGCTGCTCGTTAATAATTACACCTCTACCGTTGTACCTAACTATTTCCAATTGTTCCAGAACGTTCAAACGTAAACCTTTATCACAAACGTGCAGAACATTAAAAGAGTGGTCCTCAGATAAACTATGGCCACTCTCTATCAAATGCTTCGCGAAATTTGAACGTTCTGGATGGTTATGCCTATATTATTATTTATTTAATTCATGAACAATAACAATTGTATCTGAATGTGAACTATATCTATTTCCTAAATCTAACATGCAGTGACATCTACCAAACATGTAAACAATAAAAATAAATAGGAGTAAATTTTATAACATACCATTTAACCATTATCTAACCCTAAACAATCTAAACATGTCAATGATTACGAAAGTATTTCGAGAATTCTTCGATTGAATAGAAGCACTCTTGCAACAACAGGGTTCTTAGCTTATTTTTTAATATATTTGGGCTAGTAATATTCTTCCACTCATCAGGAAGCTTGTTATAGAGTTGAACACCCTGGACTTGTGCACAATGACTTACTACCTTAAGTTTTGGCTGTAATTTACAGTGTAGGTGTTTTCTTCTCGTGTGTTCCCGTATTTCTCTCTCTTCTGGCGTTTCGTAGTCAGCGAGGCTTTTAACCAAATCAGTAATGAGCAAAAATATATAAAGGCAAGGGACCGTCAGCAATCTCAAATTTATAAAGTGCTGCCGGCAGGACTCTGTTTGTGGGATTCGTACCATGGTCCTCAAGGCTCGCTTTTGAAGAACAAAGGCTTTATGCATGTTATAGTGGTAACTATTCCCCCATAATTTGACACTATAGCGAAGTTTAGACTCGACCAATGCATGATAAACCATCTTTAAATGCTTACAGTCAATAAGATCACGTAGACTCCGTAGGACATAGCAAGCTGAACTGATGGACGCCTCAATATTTGCGAGTTCACTTTTCCAGGTTAGTAGGTCGTCAATGTGAACACCCAGAAACTTAACATTCTTCACGTTTTCAATTGTGTCACCACAAAAGGATAGATTTAACATGTCTTTTTGCCTTACTGTAGACCTGAGGAGCATTGCACTTGTTTTATTTGGATTGACTTTTAACATGTTAGAGCTGAACCACTCGTGAAATAGTTCCAAAGTTTGATTAGCCTTTATATTTAAATCCTCCATAGTTTCGGAGCTAATAATTGCATTTGTATCGTCCGCAAAAACTACCAACTTAATATCTGGTATTTGTTTAATGACAAATTGGATCAGGTCATTTGTATATATGACGAAAAAGACAGGGCCCAGAATAGATCCTTGGGGCACGCCTCTCATCATTTTAACAGCATTTGATCTGACTATATTCTCACAGTTACCGTTGATGTCCGTGATTTCCACAAACTGGGATCTGTTGTTAAAATAGGACTTTATCAGATTCAGGGCTCTGCCTCTAACGCCATAAAAGTCCAGTTTTTCCATGAGGATACTATGGTTAACTAAGTCGAATGCTGAGCTTAGGTCCAGGAAGATCGCTGCTACTTTAAGCTTTTCGTTTAAATTACTCACTATACTGTCTATTAAAGTATCAATAGCTTGAGTAGTCCCCCTGGATTTTTGATACGCATATTGTGCGTCGCTTAGTATTCCATATTTATGTAAGTGCGTCATTAGCCGACTTTGAATAATTTTCTCGAAGATCTTCGATAAGGTTGGTAAAACGGAAATAGGCCGATAATTTTTTGGGTCCTTTTTAGACCCCTTTTTGTGAATAGGAATAATTCGCGCGATCTTAAATTGATCTGGAAATATCCCATTTAAAATACATTTATTATAAAATAATGCTAATGGATGCGAGAGCGTTGTTAGGTTTTCTTTTATAATAGTTATGGGTATGTCGTCATAACCCACAGACTTTTTAGTTTTCATATTTTTCACGATTTTAGTTATTTCCCGTTCATTGGTGTAATCAAACTGTATTTCGTTACCTATTCTTTGATTATTGTTTTGTAATATTTTTAAAGCTAATTCGGAGTTTAGGCACTGCCCCCTACTACCAATTTCGTGATCAAAAATACTAGCAAAGGTTTCCGCAACTTCATGTGCATCACTTATAATCTTATCTTCGACCTTTAATAGCAACTTTGGGCGGCAAGTGGCTGACTCCTTGTTCCTGTGTTTGTTTACCACCTTCCAGATTGACTTAGAAATATTTCCAGCTCTCTTTATATGGTGGGTAATGCAGTTTCTTTTAGCTGCGTTAATCACTTTTCTGTATATGTTTATATATTTATTTCTGTAGTTAGAGATAGATGCATCCACGGTGTTTTTATTTCCCGTAAGAAGAAATCGTTTCATCTTGCTTGCAACTCTGAGTACTACTATAAGATGTAACATGCTCCTTATACCTTGTGTTAAAATTACGGCCCGTTTGCCCCACGTACACCTTATTACAATCATCACAAGTTAGCTTATACACACCAGACTTCTTGCCCGTCTCAATTTGATCTTTGCCGTTACAAAGTTTTGAATGTAACGTTTTGTTTGCCTTAATAGCAACATTAATATTATTAGACTTCAAAACTTTGTAAATATCATCTGATAGTTTGCCAACATACGTAATGCTTGCCTGAAATTTCTTGGTGGGTTCAGACGGCCGTGCAGCATACAACATATTATTGATCATGCCATTCTGTTTCTTTCTGATTATACCATCCACAACTGACTTATCGTAGCCGTTAGAAACCGCCAAGTGATAGATGTTATTCAATTCTAGCCGATAATGGTCATCAGAAAGAGGCACAGTCAACAATCTATGCACATAACAATGAAAAGCCGCTAACTTATGTTGCCACGGATGTATAGAAGAAGCTGGTATAACTGCGTCAGTCTGTGTAGGCTTACGGAAAATTCGGAAATCGTGTCTGTTATTAACCCTTGTGATCGTCAAGTCCAGGAAATTAAGTGAATTGTCTTGCTCTAATTCTTTCTTAAACTTAATTTTCGGGTGTTTGTTGTTAACCTCAGTAAAAAATGCATCCAGCTGTGTCACACTGCCCGTCCAACAAATAATTAAATCATCCACGTACCTAAAATAATACAAAATATCCCTATTACCTACAATATGCTGGTTTTCAAAGTCATCCATAAAAATATCAGCCATTAAAGGACTCAATGGTGAACCCATAGCCAAACCATCATTTTGCAGGTAATATTGACCCCCAAATCTAAAATAATTTTGTTTCATACAAATAGCAGTGAGTTGCAATAATTCATCCACCTCTCCCGGATGCAGCCGCTGTCTTTCAAACATACCACGAAGGATGTCCAATGTTTCGACATACGGTACATTTGTAAATAAACTGTCTACATCCAACGAAAGAAGGATAGCATTCTCAGGCAAGTTAATACCCTTGATCCTCTCTACTAGATCTAAACTATTCTTTAAACAAAACTTAGGCCGAAATTGGGATTTATCTCTAATAATGCAATTCAATCTCTTTGCTAAATTATAAGTTGGTGCACCCAAGTATGACACCACTGGACGAATCGGAATATTGTCTTTATGAATCTTTGGAAGACCATAAAGAACAGGAGCTCGTGGATTCATGGGGATAACCATATTCTTCTCATGCTCGGTTTCAAAGACAAACGAAGAATCCTTAACCGCATGCCTAAGATCTTTCTGGAACGCTGGAGTTGGGTCTTTCCGTAAGATAGAAAAGCCATCACCTTGGATAATATCTAATACTTTCTGATTGTATTGACCCCGTTCCATGATCACAATGCAATTGCCTTTGTCTGCCTTTGAAACCACTAGATCATTATCTTGCACCTTTTGTTGTATAGATCTTAATAACAACATATTAGATCGTACCCCCGCATCCTCTACTAGACCAGCACCTTTAATAACATTAGCTACCATGGTTTTTGTGTCTACCTCACCACGCCCCCGAACAATAGCAACCTCGGCATCCACAGCCAAATTTTCAAGAACTCCCTGTTTTAGCTTAGGCTGGAAGTTATATTTCAATCCCTTCTCCAAAAGACCTACTTCATTTCCCGAAAATTCGACTGTAGTGAGGTTCTTCATGCGAGGGTGGAACTGGTGATGAGTTGGTGGTACTATTTCACCTCTGCCTAAGGAAGAATTAGAAGCTGCAGTTAATCTGTGCAATTTGTTAAGCTGTGCAATATACATCTCGTGAGCAAGTTCTGACGCGAAGTATCTGGCCTTTTGGTCAAGAATATCAAACTCGAGATTATGCAGCTTAAATGAAAGTTCGGAATATAGAGCCAGTTATACCAGCTTCTTCTATACATCCGTGGCAACATAAGTTAGCGGCTTTTCATTGTTATGTGCATAGATTGTTGACTGTGCCTCTTTCTGATGACCATTATCGGCTAGAATTGAATAACATCTATCACTTGGCGGTTTCTAACGGCTACGATAAGTCAGTTGTGGATGGTATAATCAGAAAGAAACAGAATGGCATGATCAATAATATGTTGTATGCTGCACGGCCGTCTGAACCCACCAAGAAATTTCAGGCAAGCATTACGTATGTTGGCAAACTATCAGATGATATTTACAAAGTTTTGAAGTCTAATAATATTAATGTTGCTTTTAAGGCAAACAATACGTTACATTCAAAACTTTGTAACGGCAAAGATCAAATTGAGACGGGCAAGAAGTCTGGTGTGTATAAGCTAACTTGTGATGATTGTAATAAGGTGTACGTGGGGCAAACGGGCCGTAATTTTAACACAAGGTATAAGGAGCATGTTACATCTTATAGGCATAACCATCCAGAACGTTCAAATTTCGCGAAGCATTTGATAGAGAGTGGCCATAGTTTATCTGAGGACCACTCTTTTAATGTTCTGCACGTTTGTGATAAAGGTTTACGTTTGAACGTTCTGGAACAATTGGAAATAGTTAGGTACAACGGTAGAGGTGTAATTATTAACGAGCAGCTGAATGTTGCGTCATCGCCGTTATTACGAATTTTTTCCGTTGCCAGGGGGGGAGAAGGGGGTAGGGGGCGGGGTCAGGGTGAGGTTATAAATATGGCCGACCAGACAGGACAGCTCATTCTGTTGCCGGACACCAGACCGACAACATCGTCAACTCCTGATGATGCCTCGTAGAGAGGCGAAACACGTGTCGAGTATAGTGTTATTGGTGGTGGTTTGTTATAGTTATTTGCGTATTTATTTTTGCGGCGGGAGGGTGGGAAAATTAATTGCATGCAAAAAATACGCAAGTAATTATAGCGGGTTACACTAATTAGCTACACATTCTGTATCGCGGAAGAGCAAAGCAATATTGTTCATCCTTGAATATGGACTTCCGCAAAGTAACGCCTGATTCAATTAATTACTTAAAAACAGCTAGCGTGGCTGAGCAGGCACGACTTTATGCCAAATTAACGAAACAGCATCGTGCAGCTGTCCAGAATGTTTGGTTTAACCAGCGATGTAAGCAGCTGAATGTTGTACCTAATTACATCCATTTCCGTTGTAGTAGTACTAGCAGGTCGGCAAGGTTGGCAATTAATAAGGCTCAAAAGGTCGGGCTCAACGAAGAATCTCGCCATTGGTTTACAGTTAGAGACAATTTAAAATTGCATCTTAAGGTTCTATATTCCGAACTTTCATTTAAGCTGCATAATCTCGAGTTTGATATTCTTGACCAAAAGGCCAGATACTTCGCGTCAGAACTTGCTCACGAGATGTATATTGCACAGCTTAACAAATTGCACAGATTAACTGCAGCTTCTAATTCTTCCTTAGGCAGAGGTGAAATAGTACCACCAACTCATCACCAGTTCCACCCTCGCATGAAGAACCTCACTACAGTCGAATTTTCGGGAAATGAAGTAGGTCTTTTGGAGAAGGGATTGAAATATAACTTCCAGCCTAAGCTAAAACAGAGAGTTCTTGAAAATTTGGCTGTGGATGCCGAGGTTGCTATTGTTCGGGGGCGTGGTGAGGTAGACACAAAAACCATGGTAGCTAATGTTATTAAAGGTGCTGGTCTAGTAGAGGATGCGGGGGTACGATCTAATATGTTGTTATTAAGATCTATACAACAAAAGGTGCAAGATAATGATCTAGTGGTTTCAAAGGCAGACAAAGGCAATTGCATTGTGATCATGGAACGGGGTCAATACAATCAGAAAGTATTAGATATTATCCAAGGTGATGGCTTTTCTATCTTACGGAAAGACCCAACTCCAGCGTTCCAGAAAGATCTTAGGCATGCGGTTAAGGATTCTTCGTTTGTCTTTGAAACCGAGCATGAGAAGAATATGGTTATCCCCATGAATCCACGAGCTCCTGTTCTTTATGGTCTTCCAAAGATTCATAAAGACAATATTCCGATTCGTCCAGTGGTGTCATACTTGGGTGCACCAACTTATAATTTAGCAAAGAGATTGAATTGCATTATTAGAGATAAATCCCAATTTCGGCCTAAGTTTTGTTTAAAGAATAGTTTAGATCTAGTAGAGAGGATCAAGGGTATTAACTTGCCTGAGAATGCTATCCTTCTTTCGTTGGATGTAGACAGTTTATTTACAAATGTACCGTATGTCGAAACATTGGACATCCTTCGTGGTATGTTTGAAAGACAGCGGCTGCATCCGGGAGAGGTGGATGAATTATTGCAACTCACTGCTATTTGTATGAAACAAAATTATTTTAGATTTGGGGGTCAATATTACCTGCAAAATGATGGTTTGGCTATGGGTTCACCATTGAGTCCTTTAATGGCTGATATTTTTATGGATGACTTTGAAAACCAGCATATTGTAGGTAATAGGGATATTTTGTATTATTTTAGGTACGTGGATGATTTAATTATTTGTTGGACGGGCAGTGTGACACAGCTGGATGCATTTTTTACTGAGGTTAATAACAAACACCCGAAAATTAAGTTTAAGAAAGAATTAGAGCAAGACAATTCACTTAATTTCCTGGACTTGACGATCACAAGGGTTAATAACAGACACGATTTCCGAATTTTCCGTAAGCCTACACAGACTGACGCAGTTATACCAGCTTCTTCTATACATCCGTGGCAACATAAGTTAGCGGCTTTTCATTGTTATGTGCATAGATTGTTGACTGTGCCTCTTTCTGATGACCATTATCGGCTAGAATTGAATAACATCTATCACTTGGCGGTTTCTAACGGCTACGATAAGTCAGTTGTGGATGGTATAATCAGAAAGAAACAGAATGGCATGATCAATAATATGTTGTATGCTGCACGGCCGTCTGAACCCACCAAGAAATTTCAGGCAAGCATTACGTATGTTGGCAAACTATCAGATGATATTTACAAAGTTTTGAAGTCTAATAATATTAATGTTGCTTTTAAGGCAAACAATACGTTACATTCAAAACTTTGTAACGGCAAAGATCAAATTGAGACGGGCAAGAAGTCTGGTGTGTATAAGCTAACTTGTGATGATTGTAATAAGGTGTACGTGGGGCAAACGGGCCGTAATTTTAACACAAGGTATAAGGAGCATGTTACATCTTATAGGCATAACCATCCAGAACGTTCAAATTTCGCGAAGCATTTGATAGAGAGTGGCCATAGTTTATCTGAGGACCACTCTTTTAATGTTCTGCACGTTTGTGATAAAGGTTTACGTTTGAACGTTCTGGAACAATTGGAAATAGTTAGGTACAACGGTAGAGGTGTAATTATTAACGAGCAGCTGAATGTTGCGTCATCGCCGTTATTACGAATTTTTTCCGTTGCCAGGGGGGAGAAGGGGGTAGGGGGCGGGGTCAGGGTGAGGTTATAAATATGGCCGACCAGACAGGACAGCTCATTCTGTTGCCGGACACCAGACCGACAACATCGTCAACTCCTGATGATGCCTCGTAGAGAGGCGAAACACGTGTCGAGTATAGTGTTATTGGTGGTGGTTTGTTATAGTTATTTGCGTATTTATTTTTGCGGCGGGAGGGTGGGAAAATTAATTGCATGCAAAGAATACGCAAGTAATTATAGCGGGTTACACTAATTAGCTACACATTCTGTATCGCGGAAGAGCAAAGCAATATTGTTCATCCTTGAATATGGACTTCCGCAAAGTAACGCCTGATTCAATTAATTACCGTCTTACCCGTTAACCTGCCGCTAAATAGCAGTGTTTGAGCTGCTGTGTTTCGGTTTGGGGGTAAGCCGGTGTAATTACTGGCATAGACAGAGGCAATCCATCTAAGTCCTCAGGGTAGGCAGCGTATAGGCGATTCTTTGGTCACTATGTCCATGGGCCTCAGTTCCTGCTTTCCATCAGGTGGGCTGAGAGCTCAGTTGTCTACCTTCGTCACATAAAAAAAAACAATTGTTTGCTCCAAAACTGTCTACAGCCTCTCGGACTCAGGTATTAAAGGCAAAGCCACACCAATTGACAACATTTCATATTTTTTAGTGCTAGTTTTTATTGTCTGTTTCGAAAGAATTCAATATTAAAAAATACATGTATTTTTTATTTCTCAAAATAATTGCTATTTTAGTGCGAAAATCCCTTTTCATAACTACTTCGAACTAAAAGAGCGTAAGTTACAAACGTCAAGAATCAGCTAAATTACGTCACAAGTGATGTTTCATACACATAAGAAAACGACGAAAAACGGTAACGAGTGTTAAAATGTCACTGTCAAACACAAGTGACATTCCAACCACAAGATTTTTTGATTATAGTGGCAGCTCCGAATCAGCTATGTGACGTCATTGAGAATTTTTTTTTTGTGATCTACATGCGTATATCTCGAAATGGTTTTCGACTTAGGGACATCGAAAAATTGAAACGTTGTCAATTGTATGTGCAGCATGGGCATGTGCGCGTGTGTGTGGTTTGCGCGTTGTAGCGTATGTAAAAATCATATTAGATGGCACACTGCTTGCGTAGCGTGCACGTGCGTATTTTTGTATTCTTAATAAGCAACTAAACCACGCTAACCGTTTAGCCGCTTTGATTTACGACAACAATTTGCCCAATAGGCTCTCAATCAAGACAATAAACTTCAACACTTAAGCGAAGAATTTAAAGATAATCAGACTACATTGATATTTATGTTCTCATAAAACATTAACCGAATTAACAAAGCAAATGGCGGCCAAAAATAGCGGTAATTAATATGGCCGGGACGTCCGCGATGACGGGTTAATCTGTTCGCCAGAACTCGCGGCTTGACTCACGCGCACCTATTCCGACGCATTCCGCGACAGAAGAATATGTTTAACTGTTTTGGGATTTGAACAATAAATAATTAACATAACAGTTTAACTAAATAAGTTTTTTTATATCGGTCATTATTTTCAAAACTGTTGGTACAATTTATATTTGTCAGTGCATATGAAAAGGTATGTACCTACCTTGTCACGACTCTTAAGATAAACCTCATGTGCTCTTCAATAGAGTCCATTTTAAAAATCCCGACAAGGTACCTTTCCGTATGAACGGACACATAATTATAGATACTACAAAAATTAAATTTAACTAACCTAACCTACTCGTATATTTAAGATTGGCTCTTGTGGCATTGTACCGAGGATGCCGGCGGCATTTCCTCGCTGTATCGCAATACTGATGCGTTGTGTGAGGAAATTTGGGATTTGAACAATAAATAAATAAGATATTGTGTCAATCAAACCAAGCTGAATTAACGCTAAGTGTTGAGGGGTTTTTTTGTCAAATTGTTCATTTTTGCTATAGGTTATTACTTGGTAGAATATTTAAGCTATTAAGTACCTATCTTACAAAAGTAAAAGTAAACACACAGTATTGCCATCGCCGATCCATTTTCCCACCGTGGCGATTATGGGCGTTTACCTATAGTAATAGGAAAGTCCTACGTCCAACAATGGAATGAGATAGGCTGTGTGCGATTCAAATGCACACAATAAAATCATTTAGGGCTGACTTTGCAATCCCCAGTTAACAGTGTTCATCAAATAAATGCTCTATCCTTTTTTGACTGATGACCTGTGATAAGAATGGTATAGTTATTTGTGTTACATGGGATCAAAATTATATTTTTCCGGCGAGGGCGTTAATTGAGCCCGAATGGATTCTAAAGTGGAATCCTGAGCGAAATGACGGATTGAAGCGTTAACGCCCAAGACAAAAATAATTTTAAGACCTTGTGACACATACCGCTTTTCACACCACATATGAGTCAAATAATAGACATATTAAATATTTAATATTTTTGTGTATAATCGATTCGTAATTGATTTTTTTTCAAATTTCATTGTTATTTTTTAGGCTGGCAACAGAAAGTCCTTGATTAGAAAAGTGCCACTTTGATCCATTCTAGCAGGGAAGAAAAGACCCGTATTCCAATAGGTGGTGTGGAAATAATTTTAACTATCGGATACTTTTCACTGAAGATTAAAAAATCAGTCCTTAGAAATAAGAATATTCTCTCACACCCTTGTAGAAATACATCACATAAGTGATCTCACTGACGTTAATAACTTAATCCTGGAGCATTAACACAGAATTAAACAATTATTTCAAAGAGAACAACAAAGACAGTGGGACAGATGACAGCGATGACAGTTTGACTGTATGACAGAGACGCGTGACAATGGACGTGTACAAGTGAATAATGTAAGCATACAGGGTGAAATTTTAATTGTGAATCGTAATATGTTTTTCTAACTCTATAAATTACTAATAATTGAATGCTTCACAAGTGACTTAGAAATAGTTATATATCAAATTTTTTTTGTGCGTTTTCTAATTTTTAAGGTGATTTTAAGAAATGATAACAACTATTTAAGCTATTTAAAACGTAAAATGTAATAAATCTAATTTTATTTTGCACGAAATTAAAAAATTGGCGTTATTAATTACTTCAATTTGAAGAGGTAATTTAAGAAATAAAACTATGAAAACGGATAAACTCGCGTATATTAACTAATTTTAACTTCATTCCGACGTTTCGAACACTTTACAGGGTTCGTGGTCTGCGGATGACTGACAATGGAGGAAATTTGATAGATCTACCTCCATCAAAATAAGAAAGATAAGTACAAAACTACCCACCAAAGAAAAATTACTAAACCACAGACAATAAATTTTAAGGGTGGATGTACATACAAAATTTGCAAATTAAGCTAGTTATTCATTACAAATATTTTCAGAATGAAGACAAGAGACAAAATAAATAATCTACGCCGGTTCTATCCCTACGCCACTGCCTGAGAAGTATTTCCTTCCTTTGTATGATTGTATTGTTAGGAAGGTATCCCAAAATTGGGACCGGCAAGAAACTCAGCGGGACAACTCTTTTCAAAAAACAATTGTAGTACATCTTAAGACCATCATGCATTAAACCAAAACATACAATTTTGATTAATAAGGAAATTTAAAATAATTTTGTAAAAATGTTGCCAGTACTAAAAAGGGGGGGGGAATGGTCACCACCGCCAAATACATCAGCCTCACGGTTTATGTCTAGACTGTTCCTTTATCAGATGAACAACTGGATCCCAAGCTGGTGGTAGAGACAAACTTCTTTCCATTCTATTAAAGTTTGGATATTTCATTATCTCAATAGCCTCACGCAACATTCTAGGAATGTTTCTCTTCTCCTTAACGAGAACCAAAGGCTTGTCAAACTTAATAGAATGATTCGGTTCATCACTGACATGCTCCCAAACCGCAGACTGTTGTCGACGGTGCTTGACATCGGCTATGTGTTCCTTCACCCTAGTAGTGATATTCCTCTTTGTCTGCCCAACATATGAAAGCCCACATTCACAGTCCAGCTTATACACTCCTGCATTCAGTAAGGGGGTGCTATACTTAACAGGCCTCAGAAACTGCGACATCTTCTTCATTGGCTTAAAATAGGTTTTAATAGAAGCACGTTTCAAGATGCGGCTGATCCTGTCTGTAACCCCTCCAACAAAAGGCAGAATGGCTGGCCTGCGCTCAACAGTGGGAATCTTCATACGAGTCTTCTGATCGGCTCGAGGGATCTTCAGGTTGTTTGCCCGAAGTGCCTGCCTAGCATGCCGAAGCTCCGCAGCTAAAGACTCGTATGAAGATTCCCACTGTTGAGCGCAGGCCAGCCATTCTGCCTTTTGTTGGAGGGGTTACAGACAGGATCAGCCGCATCTTGAAACGTGCTTCTATTAAAACCTATTTTAAGCCAATGAAGAAGATGTCGCAGTTTCTGAGGCCTGTTAAGTATAGCACCACCTTACTGAATGCAGGAGTGTCTAAGCTGGACTGTGTATGTGGGCTTTCATATGTTGGGCAGACAAAGAGGAATATCACTACTAGGGTGAAGGAACACATAGCCGATGTCAAGCACCGTCGACAACAGTCTGCGGTTTGGGAGCATGTCAGTGATGGACCGAATCATTCTATTAAGTTTGACAAGCCTTTGGTTCTCGTTAAGGAGAAGAGAAACATTCCTAGAATGTTGCGTGAGGCTATTGAGATAATGAAATATCCAAACTTTAATAGAATGGAAAGAAGTTTGTCTCTACCACCAGCTTGGGATCCAGTTGTTCATCTGATAAAGGAACAGTCTAGACATAAACCGTGAGGCTGATGTATTTGGCGGTGGTGACCATTCCCCCCCCCCTTTTTAGTACTGGCAACATTTTTACAAAATTATTTTAAATTTCCTTATTAATCAAAATTGTATGTTTTGGTTTAATGCATGATGGTCTTAAGATGTACTACAAATGTTTTTTGAAAAGAGTTGTCCCGCTGAGTTTCTTGCCGGTCCCAATTTTGGGATACCTTCCTAACAATACAATCATACAAAGGAAGGAAATACTTCTCAGGCAGTGGCGTAGGGATAGAACCGGCGTAGATTATTTATTTTGTCTCTTGTCTTCATTCTGAAAATATTTGTAATGAATAACTAGCTTAATTTGCAAATTTTGTATGTACATCCACCCTTAAAATTTATTGTCTGTGGTTTAGTAATTTTTCTTTGGTGGGTAGTTTTGTACTTATCTTTCTTATTTTGATGGAGGTAGATCTATCAAATTTCCTCCATTGTCAGTCATCCGCAGACCACGAACCCTGTAAAGTGTTCGAAACGTCGGAATGAAGTTAAAATTAGTTAATATACGCGAGTTAATCCGTTTTCATAGTTTTATTTCATGAGTAATCCTCGCGGTAACCGAAGAAAATATTATGAGGTAATTTAAATTATTCAATTAATTTGTCTTAATAATCCGTTTTGATATCCTAGAGCCAAACAATACAAAAACATAATCCGCAAAACACACAAAAAATAAAAAATAACATGTCCATTTTTAAGTAACTTGTGGGGCATTTAATTGTTAGTTATTTTTAGAGTTAGAAAAACATATTACGGTTCACGATTTCAATTTCACCCTGTATATATATAAATTATATTCAGAATTGTACTTGCGTATGTATTCTACTTGATGGCAGTTTAATAAAAAAAACTTGTATTAAATTGCCTGACTGACTGAATTATATCGGTGGGATTTCTCAAAGAATACTGTTGTCGTTTCTCGAAGTATTTCTAAAATGATATTTGATATTTCGGAGACTTAATTTTTGTTAGTCTAATATTTAGAGAAACGGGAGCCAGGTCTGCTACCGGGAACACCGAAGTTCGTAAATTTCGGGGATTTATCTCTGTCACTCCAACGAAGGCTAGAATTAGAGTGACAGGGAAAAATCCCCGAAATTTGCGGAATTTGTATTTTGTGGTAGGGCCGCAGAAATGGAGTAGTTGCTATAATAAAACATGTCGGATATCTTGCTAGACACCGTATATAAAAAAACGACTCTACTTAAGTTCTTATTTTCAAATATGTACCTACCTACCTCACTTGGACATACCATATTCAAGCTTTTAAGTTTTTAACTAGAATTTCGCATTTACCCGCAGTTAGGTACTTTATGACACACCCATGCCGTATTGGCATATTCGATATTTTATAGATACATGTCAGTGTTTCTCACAAAATTGTATTTAAACACACATGCTTAGGACCAGTGACAACATTTAATGAAAGAAAATTCACATCGTCCGAAATCGGATTTAGAAAGAGAGCCGTGATCACTGATCAAGTTAGTTCGTACCAGTCCGCTCCCCTCGTTGGCTTCTCAAATATTTGTTTTTTTTTTTCATATAGCGGCAACAGAAATACATCATCTAACATTTGACAGTTCCGAATTAACCAAGTTAAGTCTATCGAAAAAAGTGAATTCTTACCATCATATTATTATTCAAAAGTCAAAAATTCATTCTTAGATTTCGCAGACGTGAACATGAAAACCGACTTTTATTTACCGACACTCCTACCATTTCTGATTCCACTTCCGAAGTTCCGAACCGAGATCGGACAGAGTGAAAAAGCTCCCAGGTTCTGATAGTGCAGTTGTCGACGCGACATAAAATAGAGCAAATCAGGATGTAACGCGACAGTGTGGAGCAAATGTGGCTCCGGACCGATGACAGCTTTATTTCACGAGCAAGCATGAGAAACTAGAACATTTATAGAGTACCACGAATTAACATTTGTTTCCGTCCGAAGCAATATGGTTTCTAAACTGATCTGGTTAGTTGCTTTCAAAGCACAGAAATGAATACACACTAGAAGAAGCAAATGTACCTACTTCGCGTGTCCGAACTCAGTGACAGCCACTTAGATGACCATTTCTAATGACAGTCCACATACGTCAGCTGTTGCAGCCGCACGTAAAAAAAAATACAAAATGCCTCATTGCATGATACCTAATTAACTGCACCAGCCCAAATATTTCCAGCGCACAAAAACAAAAACATATTTCCCATCATTGGTGCTATTTACTTCATCTACTGAATATCTAAATCTGTGTTTCAAAGATATGGCCAAAGTGGCGAGCTCAATATATTTTTTAGGTTCTTGTACTTGTAAGTACAGAAACGCATGTTTTCTTAGTTAAAATACAAAATCACTAATGATATATGTAGAAAAACAGCTAATAATATTTTGCAGAGTGTAATAAAAATAGAGCCTAGTTATTTTAAGGTACCATCCAGAATTGTAATTATTTATTATTTTTGGAGGGTTATAGTGGGACAACCCTAAACACTATATCTTCTCCATTTTTTCCTAATTCAAATATGATACAGACTGTGTTCTTAAACAGATCGTCAGGAATTTCCTCAAAACTTAAATAGGTGAAAAGCGAAAGGCTATTAAAATAAATGGTAGCACTAAAAGTTCGATTAAATTTTTTGATGTAAAGTGCTCATACGTTTAAAGGTATATTCACTGAAGTACGAGTACGAGTAAATAGTATGATTAAGATCACAACTTCATTCTCTTCTCTCGTAATTTTTGTTAGAACCTGATGTACCGTCACCATTATAGATGGATTGCAGGGATAAGCTCTCCTTTTTACGATTGTCCTGTGTTTTGTGTATTTTTCTATAATTTTTGTACAATAACTACTACTACTACTACTAGATATACCGGAGCGGCCTCAAACATCTGATCATGCCTTTCTTGTCATGGTGCATGTCCAGATATTTTTGATCTCGGTGGCCGCTTCATCCATTAGAAGTACGTACCATCCATACTATCTTAACATGTCCACATTCCGTTCTCTAAATGGAATAAGTAAGCTCATAAGCTTCAGCTGTTTAACTATGCTACGGGCATCATGGAAATGTAAATGCCAGGAACAAAACAAGCGGTTGCAATATTACACCTCATACACATCCGTTCGGATCTAAATATACACCTCGTGCAATAAGAATAGTGTTGTGCGGTACATTCCCGTTTCTGAAATACGAAGAGCCGAGTGGGAACATTGACTAAATATTCTCCTTGTGTGCGAGGAGGCAAAGAATACAGGTGCACAAAGCACTGCTAGGCTGGGATTTAATTTAATGACGCTTATCATGAATAACGCTGCATTCAAAGATGCTACAGTGTCGTAATTTCAATTCTAATAATAACGCACTAGAATTCAAATTAGAAACAAGTATTATTTTGGATTACAGCGTTGTTCATGATGCGCAACGTATGTGTCATTGTTGGTGAATGTCATTTATTTCCAATACCCTATGGATAAAATTATCGTTTAACGTACTGTGCTGAGAAATTAACCGTAAGAGTAACGACACATATACGTACGCATTTAGTCTATAGAAAATGGAAGTTTTGGCACGTTTACACTCATAAATTTACGCGTTTCATAGCAAACGGCTAATTTCAATAGATAAAATACATACGCATACTGAAATATTATGTGTCTTCACCCTAAACGGCATACGGAACAGCTGGAATATCCCCATCATCATCGCTATTAAGTAAAAGAGGATAATTTATTTTTAACGTGTTCTTTTTAATGTATACCTACACGTTTTATTGGTCATGAAAACAATTGTTACTTACTTCATATTTTAAAGACCAACGGGTCTTAATCGCGTAAACTTACGTTTAATTATATCCTGACGTTTCGGGTATGACGTTACGCCCGTGGTCACCAGCAGACTCAGTAAGTTTACGCGATGTAGAACCGTTTGTCTTTAAAATATGAGATCATCGTGAAAGTTTAAATCAATATAATTATGTTACTTACTTCACATAAATATGTTGCGTTTTGAAACTGATATTTTGACCTTATTAATTAAAGTCTAATGACTTCACATCGTAAAATTAGTTATTTTATGAACCTGGATTGCTATTAAAATTCCCCAAAATACAAACTATAATTTTAAAATACAAAATACGTCACCGGGAACATTCCCGTTCGGCATACATTTCTAGAAATGGCACAACACTAGCTGCGTGCAATACGAAACCTTTGAACAACAAATATAACTACATACTACTCTATGCCTCACTATATACAGCTCTACCAGCAACCAATAGGGTTACCTTTCGTTCGCTCTACATATTCATGAAGTCCAGAAGCGTTTATGATAACAAAATAAAAAGTTAGAATGCTCGAAATTTAAATATCATTCGAAAATAAAGTTACTATGTAAGTATTTCAGCCTTTTTAACCAGATACGGACTTAATACGATGTTCTTACGGCTTATTTTCGCTTATATTGTGTGTAAATGTTTATTTAAAGTTGGGTTCGGAAATGGTGTCGATGAACAAATTAATGTGTGTATACAAGCAGGCACAGCTAATATGTATAAAGCTGTATCATAGCTTTGCTATGCTTATGGCCTCATATACTGGTACAGTCGCAATCAAGCCACAGCGCTGAATGTGTTATGCACGTGCTTAAACATAGTGTTTACTTTGATTTCTGTTAAATTCGCCACGACGCTTGGTAGGTTAACATGATACCTGGTATACACCGTGTTTTTTTTTAATTCCGTTAAATTTACAGGCTGCTTGGTACGTTAATTGGAGCTACCCGGTATATTGATTTTAATCGAATTCGAAAAAAATTTTTTTTTTCGTTTTCATACATAATAAAATGGTAAGTGTGAGAGAACCTTAAGAATAAGATCTCAGGTGACTGACGGCACAAGTCAAAGTAAGCTTCATTAGGATGTAAAAAAGGTTGCAATACACTTGCTCAGTCATTAAAATTATTTTTTTAATAACTTAATAATAGTAAGATTTAAGATACTGGTTTCTTAGACAAATTGATTATTTTTGATCTAAATAAGCTTCCCTTTAATTTAACGGAAATCAATAAAAACACGGTGTATAGGTTTTTATTGAATTGTAAAAAAAATATTTTTATGTTTCATACATAACAATAATAATAAATCAAGTGGTAAGAGTGGAAAATCCTTTACAGTTACACAAAACTAAGTGTCGAAGTATGACCAAGCTAATGAGCCATGACAGCATTTGCCAAAATAAATCACAAACCTTTCACACTTATTCAGCTAGTAAACATATTTATTTTTATTACTATTTTTTTGGCTGTGCGGTGACGGCAGTAAGAATACATTTGTCACGACCCCAATTCCTCCTGCGGGTGTCGTAAGAGTCGACTAAGGGATTGAAGTGTCACTGACCATTATTTGATAAAAGATTGATGATGGGCAGCAGCGTCATCATAGTGGACACATTAGTGCGCTCGCCAATTCGCTTGCCCAGCGTGGCGATTGTGGGCAGTTACCTCCTAATGCGTCTATACGCATAAATAGTTAATAGGAGAGGCCTACGTCCAGCAGTGGACTATTATAGGCTGATGATGATGATGATGACTATTTTTTTCTTGCTGTACTAATTTTCTTCTACTGTTGTCTTTCACCGCACCAACATTTTACCTTTCTGTGTGGTCGGATCGCGTATATTAATTAAATTCTACTACATCCCGATGTTTCGAAGACTTTACAGGACTTTTAACATTTTTAGGGTTAAAAAACGTAACCCTTGTAGTTTCGCCATGTCCGTCTGTCCGTCTGTCCGCAGCATAGCTCAGTGGCCGTTAATAATAGAAATCTGCAATTTGGTACAGATATACATTTTAATCATGCCAACAAAGTGGTATAATAAAAACTAGAAAAAAAAATTTTTCGGTTAACTCCCCAACTGGTGAAGTGGGGATGATTTTTTTTATTTGCTGTAATCCTATAGTGTAGGGTATCATTGAATACCTAGATCTCTTAAAAAGAATAAGGGTCTTGAAAGCTAAGTCAAAATTTTCGGAGATAATCGCTCTAGAAGAAAAAAAAATGTGTTCCCTCTAACTTTTGATCCGTAGGTCCAAAAAATCGGAAAAAAACATGAATATTTTAAAATAAAACTAATTCGAACATAATCGGCCCACCCGTTTTTGAATAACTACAGAACTCTACACTGAGCATGACCCGACATGCTCTTGGCCGGTTTTATTTTAAATGACTTTTACGATTTTCTTTTGTCATGTAGCTACTGTTTTCGTAGAGCCAAAATCGACATACCCGATTGTGCTGAATTTATATGGATTTTTAGAAGCGGGAGCACACACCAATGACCGCCAAGTAAAGCATTCGACAACCAGATTGATAGAAAAGTAAACAAGATAACCACTCCTTGTTGGTTGTTTCCTTCATCCTACACGTTAAAAAAGGTCACATGTACCACATTTCCTATAGCACATATGACTTTTTTAAGCTGAAGTATTAACTGGGCCGTAGTGATTTTGCTGATAACGAAATCGTTGTCTTGACATGTAAGTTCCGTGTATGACATGTGTTATGGCCCTTTACAATTTTTATTTTGCAGCTACGATTTCAAATGTGGCATTGATGAAGTTTAGATCTGGATACGTCTTCAATAGCATACTTAAGTTTGTCTTGTTATCTAGCTTCTATTGATTCGAATTTATTTGCAGTTAAGATAACTCAATAAATAACGGTTAGATCGAAGTTATGTATAGAGTGCTCACTTTGTAGTGTCGTACTTATTAAAAAAAAACACCTGTCAGGTAAATATATTTTCTAACATAATAAAATAACTAGCTGCCTTGCATCAAAAGTATCAATTTTTCCTAGCTAGTGCGGAAAAGTAAACTTTGCGCACGCTTCGCTTCTCTTCTTAAGGCACTTATTATAAAAAAAACTTGTTCAATACACGTGTAAAAACTTATTTAAAAAAATTTTTTTTCGCACTTGTATCGAAATGTACTATTATTGAGCTCACCGTGGGACTAGGTCGTGGCACTTGTTGGCCACGCGCACGTGTACGTCACGTAATTGGCCTTTAGGATCAATTGATTTAGGGTGAAGACACATTTATTAGCATGCGCAAATGCGTGTCTAAAGAAAATGTCAGTTTAGTATGGGACCGCGTCCAGCTTTCCGCACGCGTAGGTACTAGGAACGTATGCTTACACGTTTCATACTAAACGGCCAATTTTATTAGACAAAATGCGTAGGTACGCATGCTGATAAATGTGTCTTCACCCTTATTTATTTATATATCTTGTCAGCCTCCTTAGCCTAGTTGGTAGTGACCCTGCCTAAGAAGCTGGAGGTTCCGGTTCCAATTTGTGTATTTATTTATTACAAATATTTGTTCCTTGGTCATGGCTGATGTCTATGTATTTAAGTATCTATATGTATCTATCTAATATAATTATATCGTCCCCTGGTACCCACATCACAAGCCTTAATTGAGCTTACCGTAGGACTAGGTTGATTTGTGTAAGATGTCCCCAAGATATTGATTTATGTATTTATCTATTTATATGCCAAGAGCCATATAAGTCGATAGTTAAGGGTTAGTGACGTAGTGGCCTTATTTTTAATACGTTCATGATTTGATTCAGCATTCTACTTTACTTCTAAGTCTGTGCTTTTATCCAAATACAGTCGAACGTGATCACGTGATTGGAACATTGATTTATTTCATTTTCTACCAGTCGAGATCAAAGTGATTGCGAAAAGCTCAGAAATACGGAATACGAGATGAGTTTATTATATTGCGTTTCATTAAACATGTCGAATCAAGTTTGAGTTTTGCGACGAAAATGTGGCGGCTATACAGGGTGGAAAGGGACGACGTTCCTTCCCACTACCGACCGAGTCTACCAACCATCATCGAAAGCGTACATGGAATTGACTTCTCTATACTACTGAACTCGAACTAATCATTCACTTTGTATGAGGAGTAATTTTTTTTTTAATATTTCTATGTTGGTACTATACTGAAAGTTCATCGTAATGGTTGGCAGACTGGGTCGGTATATTATAGCGGGAAGGAACGTCGTCTCTTTCCACCCTGTGTAATAAATATACGTACGAAAAATTGGATTTACTGTGTCAGTTTAAGGACCTTTTGTTCCAAAAATCATAGATCCTGTGATTCAACTTATAAATATATGGTACCTACTTAAATCTACAATCGTAGGACGAACGAAAGTGACGGACTTCAAACGACAATCACAAATCACAAGTACAATACCCACAGATGTCATATACACCATAGATCAAGATACGTTTGTATCTACTTAGCGTGTCAAATGAACTCAGTAAAATCTACTGAGTTGTCCGTCTTTAATCGCAGCTTGCAGCTTTCGGGCGTCAAATTTTGTAAGTTGAAGTGAACAAAAATATTAATGATGCCTCCTTAAGTAATATTGATTGCAACAACACAAAAAAATATGAATACTCAAGGGCCTGAGACATATTTAAAATCATAGGCAAGTAACAACTTCAGTACAAAATCTGACACGCTCGGCCGCCATACAAATGAATGAACTTGTTTCTTCTATCCAAATCTAATTCTGTGACAATACCATTTAGATATTATAAAATAAAATACATTATAAAATGCTCTACATAATTTAGAGTTCATTTTCGCGGATACTTTTCAGTATTTTTTTTTAATCTACATTTCCGCCTACTAATATCTCAGGTTTCCATATTGTATGTTTATGGTGACTGTACATACAAATGTAAAAGGATTGAAAGAAACGTTTCATTAAGATGGATCGAGAGCGAACGATCCATCATTTAGCGCATGCGCGTTCAAATACATCCTAATTTGTGCGTGTGCGACCATTTTTAACGTTGAGTCATGTTTCTACTTAAAGCTATTTATTCAAATTTAAAATACTTGCTTGGAAATGTCATTCAATAGTGTTATATGATAGTCCACTGCTGGACGTAGGCCTCTCCCATTAACTATGCGTATAGACGCATTAGGAGGTACCTAAATGCCCATAATCGCCACGCTGGGCAAGCGGATTGGCAATCGCAGTAATGTGTCCACTATGATGACGCTCAATCTTGTAGAATGGTCAGTGACACTTCAATCCCTTAGTCGACTCTTATGACACCCGCAGGAGGAGTTGGGATGGTGACAAATGTATTCTTACTGCCGTCACCACACGGCAAATTTAAAATACTTGCTTGGAAATATCATTCAGTAAGATAATGTGTTTATTTTTATTTTTTTTTAATTTAGAACGTCAAAAGTAACTATAATGGACGTATGTGCTGTCAAGCGGGTCGTGTCTACGCCAGCAACACATAGAGTTGTCATAGACGCTGACAAAGAGCATTTAAAAATACCGAAAACCTTGTTATTCTAGATCTGGACTTGTTGGGCTCATCCAAAACAATATCACGAGCTGATATTATCCTAATAACAAAAAATAATCCATTATAAAAAATAATCCTGTTATGCGACGCCCGTAAGTAGTAAGTTCATTACCTGGGTCAAAATTATTTTCGTTGTCTTGTTTCATACCACTCTGTCACGCTTCTAGTTGCTGTCTCGACTCAGTGTATAAAAAAAATTCAGTGCACTTGTATTTCTTCTGTCACGCTAGATTTTAATCCATACATCAAAAATTGGAAACAAAACATCATCTCATACAAAAATCACAGCTGTGTCACGTTTTTTATGGACACAAAAAAAGACAAAAAAAAAATGTTGACCCACCTATACAGCATGCTAAGTTTGCTGCAGTACTGTTTAAGTACTATAACATTTTCAGAAAAAATATTTCTCGTTAAGGATACTTTTTCTTTTTGTTTCCTTTCCTGGCCAAGTCGATACATCAACACGAAATATATAAGTACGAGTAGTTTATTGTACGCGCGAGATTAAATCTGGTGATGGATGCTGCGATGACGGTGTACTGCCATTTGGCAAATTATGTTTCCCAAATATGACTTCCCAAAAAACTTATCGCAATAGTCTCATTTCCCAAACAAATCTTTAGCAAAGTTACATTTCTCATTTTATTCATTTGGTCAAATTATTATTTTGCAAAGTTTCACTTCGTCAAGATTTTATTAAGCAAATGCTTATAAAGCAAATGTTTTATTTTGTCATAAGTTAAAATCCAAAAAAAAAATTGCCAAATTTGATACTTCGCAAGCTCTACTTATAGCAAAAGCCTGGCAAGTGATAATTTTATTTTAAAGTTCGTAAGTCTATACAGGAATTTCGTACTTTTTTGCACAACCCTTGGCTTGAACTTGCCTGGAACAAAAAACGTATTTATTTCTAGAATAATTGGTATCTTAATGAATGAAGTGAGAAAATAAAATCCATCATAATGATCACTATTCATATTTTTTATTGGTATGTAGGTACTAAGAAGGCACACATAGCCACGGATAAAAAAACTATATTTTTATTTTCATTTTCATAAAAAAACTATCCCAGAGCCACCGTTAGGTACGACGACGAGCGAAGCGAGGAGGAGTGTTAGATGAAACTGCGACCATACAGCGCACGAGCCGAGCGAGCGAAGCGAGCGTGCCGCGGCAGCGGCCGGCGAGTGCCAGAACCGACTGTTTTGTTATTCCCTCGGCATTGCGTTCCCTCATCAGTTTCATCTAAATTACTGTATAGAGAAATAAACCATTTCATAAGATTCAATTGGAGTATGATCTTTCGGCGAAATTACTTTATGCGAAAAATTGGTTGCGATGTAATATTGTATACCTATGCCATACAATATATTGGGATTAGTATGTCACGCCAAACGATGCATTTGCCAAAAAATATTTTGGGAAAATAAAAACGACCAAGTAATTCTTTGCTAAACAATCGTTTGCCAACAAAAAGGCTTGCTAACTGTAAAATTGCGATAAGTAGTTTTGACAATTGAATTTTTGCCAAATGAAAATTTGGGAAAAATAGTTTGCGATGTGATATTTTGGGAAAAATTATTTGCCAAACATTAGTAAACCTGCGATGACATCTCGAGATGGATCGCTTCCTTCGTACTAAACTTGCTCAATTTCTCCAAGTGACGATGGGAAAAGGTGTCCTTTCAACCGATATTATAAAAATAAGTATTTATTAGTACAAACCAACGAAGTCTTCATATACATATACCTATTTATTAATACACGGTGTTTTTATTGAGTTCCGTTAAATGAAAGGAAAGTTTATTTAGGTGAAAAATAATCAATTTCTCTAAGAAACTAGTGTCTTAACTCTTACTGTTATTGAGTAATTAAAAAAATTAGTTTAATGACTGAACAAGTGTATTGCAACATTTGCAACCTTTATTACATCTAAAGGTGCGGTTAAACTAAAAGAGCATTCGCTGTTCTAACCTCCCACTCTACGAAATTCGATCGGTACACAAAACGTGATTGGTTGATTTCGTAGAGCGGGCGCTAGAACAGCGAATGCTCATTTACTTATTTTGACACGTGCCGTTAGTCACCTGAGATCTTATTCTTAAGGTTCTCGCACACTTGCCATTTCAATTATTATGTATGAAAACAAAAAAAAAATACGAAATTAAAAAAGCCGAATGTACCAGGCAACTTCTATTCATGTCCCAAGTAACTTGGCCAATTTAACGGAAATATAAAAATACACCCTGTATTGCTAAACTGAAGTGAATTGTACCAAATTCAATAATGAATTTACAGAGTGTATATCGAATGCGGGCGACGAATTATCATGATTGTTAATTTATAATAGGTTTATTGAAGTTACACTTAATTTTGACCCTACGGTTCTGTTTTGAAAATTGACTTAATAATGTAACTGTAAATATTATTGTATGTGAACAAAACGAATCTATATCTTTGAAATTTTCCTCCTTACATTTTACTACTGCCGAAGGTTGTTGGACACAGTTTGTATGACTAACTTTCGTAACAAAATTGATTTTTGTTTTAACAAAGGCCTTAGCTTTGTACAATTTATTTGCAATCGATCCTCAATCTCTCAATGTACAGCTATGTTACATTGTAAGATATATTGTCCGTTATAAACAACTGCAACACGCCGCATTCCATTTTCGAACGCGTTCATTTGATAAACTTGTCAAAACTCTACTGGCCAGTTACAATCGAGCTAACGAGAAACAAACCCTATAACTTACAATTTAAGACCCAATATCCCGTATCAGTATTGCACATATTGTTAATAGTTAAGGTAAAGTTTGAGGTGTGGAAGTGAGAATCGTATCAAATCGGAATCGGAGTGGAACAAGGGTGTATGTGGCTACAACGGTCAAGTTAGTTAAGCCTTTGTCTAAGCAAGGGTATCAAATGCAGAGTTGAATTGAGGAGTTGGCAAACATGAGGTGGTGAAAGATGACTTGGCTGGCGTAAGGTCGTAAGTGACATGTGTTTTTATTAAGGGAGTGTCGTTTTTCCATTGGATTGTTTGTAGTGTCCGTCGAGTAGTTTCAAACCGAAAATGAATCTCATCAAAGTGTCCACTCGTACTTGGTAGCAGAAGTAGACCGACACTTGAATTGATTTAGTTTGCTTTGATGCAGAAATCGGCATACCAAAAACGCTCAAAACAAGATTTCTTTATTTTCTTTATTGGGAAACAAACAGCGTACAATAATACAGTATTATGAAATTATGGGACTAATACATTAGCCAAAACAGTTTCCACTAATGCTAACACACAACTTATAAGATTTTTTTATCAACTATAATAACTTATAGGTACCTACCTATTCCATGGACCAGTAGAAAATGACAGAAATGTATGTAGACAAATGTGTGCATCAGCCGATTTTCAATTGCATTTTGTTGTTTTTGACGCATATCGTGAAACGCGTTCACGTAAATATGGGTCAAAATGATATTCGTTGTCTTGTTCCTTACCACTACGTCACGCTTTTAGTTGCCGTTTCGAAATCGATGCACTTGCATTTCTTTTTCACGCTAGGTTTTAATCCATACATCAGAAATTGAAAATAAAATGTCATCTCATACAAAAATCACCACTGCGTCACGTTTTTAGGGACACAGAATTAGACAACGAAAATAATTTTGGCCCATATGTATTTTTACGTTATGTGTGATTATGAAATTATTTTTTAAATTATTTTCGTTTTCTTGTAGCGCACGGTATACTTACAAGTATAGATTTGACATTTTTTGATTTGTTGTCTCTGCTATTGACTGCGTATTTGTTGTAAACAAAAATATTAGCATACCCATTTGTATAGTCTTAAGGATGGAGTGGGAGGAAGTGGCCGAAACTCCTCATCAGGCCGTTTGTCACCGTCTAGTTAGCTAGGGTTGCCACAGAAGTAAGTTCATTTTAATTTAACCACGAAACATTCTTACCGGTTCTTCTCAGGTCATTGGCGTAGGGTTAGAACCGGAAGTAGTTTTAATTTTATGTAACTTAGACGATTTAAAAGAGTTTGAAGCTATTCCAATTTGAATCATTTGACTTTGACTTTGAAAAGGGCGAGAGAGAGCGCTTATTATAGTTTAAATCATTCAATGTATACCATTTTTCAGTTGAAATTAAAAAAAGGTGAACAAATATGACTGTCTCTCCATAGCATTTGAAGTCATTAGTACAATATATCGTGAAACACATTCGCAGATCTATTTATACGTTAATACTAATAAATATCAATAATTTTAACAAAAAACCAACCAACCAATTTAAAAGCGTAAACCAAAAGTTAACATACCTTTAGGTTTACGGTTTTAAGTTGGTGATAAATACCCAGATTGTGTTCCAATAATATGTGATTATTAAATGATGCAAGTTTGTAGATTTTTTTATATTTTCGACTGACGAATGCTATAGATTACTTTATTATCCTGGCAATTCTTACCGCCTAGTAACTGCTAAGTAGGTAGGTACAGTAAAGGAAATGTATTCGCATAGCTTTTTAACCTTTATTGTTTTAATATTAAGCGCAAAAAGTACTTGAATTGATTTCCTTGACTGTACTTAAGAATAAGGATAGGTGGTAGGTCTAGGTAATAATGATTATTATTATATTGGGAAAATTGTTTTTAAATAAGTATCAAAAAAATTACAACTTTATCAATATTTCAATTGAATTCAATTATCATTTCTAATTCGTTCGTTGCATTGTTTATTATACATGTCGTCTACAACTACAAATTATGGAATAAAACTAATACGTATCACGCCATGTACCTATGAATGACACATGATGCTAATCTAACACTACTACATAAATAGGCATTTCACGTGGCCATGTTGAAAATGTATCTACAATAGGCCCAACAATAACTATGTACACAAATACAGTCTTGAATAGGTAATTCCAATGAAAGAATTACTTACTTTCAATCATTTAAGAATAATATTCACATTCGATCTAAAACTATTCTACTACTCCCTAATCCAATGTATTACTTGTAGTTATAATAGATACTAATCAATAAATTGTAGGTAAACTCATCAAAAACTTATTGAAATGATCGATCACCGCCAACCCTAGCGTAGGACGTGTCGTAATCGCCAGTTATCGTAATAAAGTTATATTAAACAGTTGCCGACCGCTGCTCATCCATCACCGTTGATTGGCCGGCTGGTGACAGCGCGCGCCTATTGGGTAATAGTCGCACGCACTAGGGGTTCGCAACCTTTGGCCCTGAGAGCGGTTACACTAGTTCAATGACTAAACAGGGTGTACTTAACCATTGGATAAAGCCAAATTGTAGAAGTATAAATATAATTTAACGGACGCGTAGTGACTAAAATCTGAATCGCGAGTAGGTACGAGTGGGATGGATATAAAGTAATTACGCGGCGCGAGGCAGCTCATGGTACGGCTACAGTTCATTCGATTTTTATGTTAGGTAGGTACACACTCCATATGCCTGATTATAAATTATCTCCAACCCTGCACACCGGAGTGACGATAAAATATATGAAACAAACGCGTTGTTAGATACGCGTATAGTCTAAGCTCCGTGGTTGCGCCTGTAAAATCCGCTATGTGTTCTGATTTATGACTTTGAAACAGTAACCTAACAACTGCACACAAAGGGTATTAATTGAATTAATTAAAATTCGTCACATAGCGGTTTTCGTAGGTGCAACGACTTGCTTGTGTGAGTAAGAAGATATATTATCCCAGGGTAACTGTAGGGTCACCGGAGTGGCGGGTCGTACTTTCGGTGGGGGGCAGGGTGTGTCCATACGTTAGTGTAAATTATGTTAGTATATGTATGTAGTTAGTAACTAGATATTTGTATAGCAGGAACGAGAGACTGACAAAATTAAACATCGACATAATTGCTCTCGATAAGTAATCGATAAATAAATCTGTAGTAGTCGATAAATAAATGTAATAAATAAATAATGCGCAGTAATTTAAACTACAATTAATATACAACAATAATGCAAATCATACCATAATAAATCATAATAATATTGAAAACTATACCTACATTACGATTCTTATACCTTGTATTTTGTGCCCATTCAAAAGAACAAAGACTAATAAGAAATACTCTAACGCCATAGGCTATTGCCAACTCATGTGAAGTTAGATGTTTAAAAATAAAGCGTAGATGGGTCCTATATTTCTTGGTTACCTGATTTTACGAAGTTAGCATCTTTATGGGAATAGGGTGTACTCATCGATAACAGTTATGTCGATGTTTCATTTAGTCTATCTCTCGTTCCTGCTAGAACAAATCTAGGTATGATTATTTATTATACTGTGACCCAGGGCTAGCATATGTGCTGGCATGTATCCGATCGGCACAATCGCTGATTAAACCCGGAAGCCTGGAGCCATCATTACGCCGGTCAGCTAACGAACGTCCTAATGCAATCACCAATCAGTGCAACGTCTAGCACATATCTGAGGCCACTGTGAATTTCGAACAAACTATCCCAGTTACTCCAATTTAGGCGTAAGGTGAGTGACTGAGATCGATGCATCGAATTAATTTTCGATATTGACGATAGGCTTGTTCTAACTAAACGTGAATGTTTGGATGCAGCGTTTGGGATTAGGCCCCGTCTCTGTGGACATATCTAAAGTAAAGCTTCATTTTGTAATTGAAAATTTGTAAAGGATTGCACTTGTTGCCTTGTGAGTAGCGTGTATGCCGTATACCGTGAATTTGCATGAATATTTGACGCCTGCCAACTTTTTCTATGTGTAGATATGCATTGCTTATACTTACTGGTTATATTAGTTCATAACTTCATACGGATGAGATAATAGTACATTGTGTATTAAGGGTAAATACGAAGTTGTGTTCATAATTCTTGTACCGCCCGTGGCACACACAACGTTTTTCATCACACCTGTGAGGCAAAACAGTAAATAAAATAATATATTTTCACAAAACTACTCTAAAATGGTCTAAATCATTTCTCAAAATCAGGGATGACTTAAATTTATCACTTTTATAAAAGAAATTGACGCATCTACGGCGCGCATCGCCGCAGCGCATTGGCGCACTTACCGAAGAGGTGTGTTGAAAAGGTATTATATAAAGAATGTTAGGCCGATTAGCAGTGGTGTTATAGCAGGGCTGGTAGTCTAAAAAGCCCGGAAGATAAGATAAGCTCAGATAATTTTAATTTTGTTGATATTCTTTAACCCTTTAACAGCCAGCAAAAAAAAATTGTTTGATTTTGAAGTCCAATATGCTATCAATAGATTTTAAGATCACAACTGCGAAAATTGCGAGTTGGATTCGTGTTCGGCTTGCAAAGGGTTAAATATGCCCAGAATCGATATGAAATTCAACGTCGAAATTACATTAGGTACAATACGTTTTTAAACGTGCGTCGCGTAAATTAAATGCCGAAATTCCAATATGAGAAAATATTGGCACATGTACTTTTTAACATAAAAGCCTACTTATATTGAAATCGACATCGATATACGACTTTCTTCTAAAACGTGTATCGTCGAATGCGTCGTCAAAGTCGCGTTTTTGTCGCGCGACAGATTCTAATAAAATAACCCGCGACGCGCGTCATTATCGGCATATTTTAGACGGGGCTATGAAATACGCGGGTATGACAGCCAGCGCCAGCGGTTAGTGTCGTACAATCGTCACAATGGTCGAAAGTAGTCTTAGGTTGATTAGGTGGTGAGTTCGTTCGTTTTGTGCAATTGATGAACGCAGACTTACGAGTACATACTATCCATCCCGTTCGTACTTAACGCGACGCTTTTTAAGCATTCGTGCGAACTATCTCTAATTCTCTTGTCGGTGGAGTATCTTCCAGCCCTCTCTGTCTTGCGTTAGCGTTTGACACTTTGGTACGAACGACACCACCTCCGCTCTTTCCATCACTTGGTCCATGTAGTGTGTCTCTGTACCTCCAGGTACCTCTTTTATCTTCTATATTGCCCTCAACGATGGTTTTGAAGAAATGGTCGTGTCGAATCAAATGTCCATTAATCATTCGGCGTCCCACTTCAGGTGCGTTCAAACCAAAAGAGCATTCGCTGTTCTATCCCCCGTTCTACGAAATCAACCAATCACGTTTTGTGTAACGATCGAATTTCGTAGAGTGGGGGGTTAGAATAGCGAATGCTCTTTTGGTTTGAACGCACCTTTAGATGGTGTTCATGATTGTTCTAGATAGGATAGCATAGAAAGTAAATGTGCGTTAATAAAGCCGCGGCAGCACATGGTACCTACCGCTGCAGTGGGTTATGTACGTAGGTACGTTAGATTTTACTCGCTAGGTACCTACGTACGTAAAACAAGCCATCGCACTCGCTCTAATAAATGCGAGCGCAATAGAATGCTTGTATCGAGTAAAACCTAACGTAACCGGACCTTGCCACCTCATGGCACGCCTACTGAAATAGGAATTGAACACCTCAGTAGCCGAACTATGACTTTGCAAGTATAGCAGTTAGGTTTTACTCGATAAGTAAAGCCGTGGGTTTTCTGGCCGGCGACCGGCGACCGACTCGTGGTTTCTCTGAAACAACTGACGACGTGTCGGAGAAACCACGAACAAAACATTCGAACGTCGTCGGTGGCGGACACGCGTCGGTCGCCGGCCAGAAAACCTAAGGTCTAAAGGTGCGTTCAAACTAAAAGAGGATTCGCTGTTCTAACCTCCCACTCTACGAAATTCGATCGGTACACAAAACGTGATTGGTTGATTTCGTAGAACGGGCGGTAGAACAGCGAATGCTCTTTTGGTTTAAACGCACCTTAAGGAGGCCCTCGCGCTCGCTCCAATATCTATGTCAGTGCGAGCGGGATAGAATGCATTATGTTACGTATCAAATAAAATCTAACGTATCTTTTACTTTTCGACTCATAGTACAGATATATTTAGATTACTATATATTTGTCAGCCTCCGTAGCCTAGTTGGTAGTGACCCTGCCTACGAAGCTGGAGGTTCCGGGTTCGAATCCCGGTGAGGGCATTATTTGTGTATTTATTTATCACAAATATTTGTTCCTTGGTCATGGCTGTCTATGTATTTAAGTATCTAGGTATATGTATCTATCTATTATACATATATACATCGTCGCCTAGTACCCACATCACTAGCCTTAATTGAGCTTACCGTGGGACTAGGTTGATTTGTGTAAGATGTCCCAAGTTATTTATTTATTTATTTATCTGATCTCTGCTCATAGCCGCATATCTCATAGCCCACCCCGAGTACAGCCCAGAAAAAATACAGTATCAAGTAAATATGAAATTTGGATCCGTGAATTGATACGACACCGCCTGGCAGTAATGGGCTCGGACGGATTCAATTTGGCTGACGCGGGTCTGCTCGATTGTGTTACGTGTAAAAAATGTCATTTGATCGCAGCTGATGACGTGGAGCAAAGTGGGACACCGGGAAAAGTGAGCTTGTCAATTTTTTTGACGTTTAATTTGGGGACATGGTGTATATTGACATTGGTTTATTACATTTTGTCTATTAAGGATTACTTTTAGTGTCAATTTAGATAGGTATTGGGTCGCAGCGGAGTTTCATTCAGTTTGGGTGAATTTCGGACCAATATTCCAGATCCACTTAAATAGCATGTTTTATCTATTACATTTATCAATTTTAAGTTCATTATTTTGCAATTTATAAGAAACAATAAACCCAATATACAACACGGGTTTCCTGAGTCACTATTAATAACCTCACGCACACCGTATACCAATAGTTACGAGACAAAAAACAAGTAAACAAATATGGCTGACTTTCCATAACATTTGACGTTGTGAAAATGGAAATGAAGAGGGATGGCATGCCCTAGTCGCGCGTAGTGACTAAATACACGTTAGTTTAACCGTTTAATTATGTTTCACATCATCATCATCAGCCTATGTTAGTCCACTGCTGGACGTAGGCCTCTCCTATTAACTAGCGGATTGGCGATCGCAGTAATGTGTCCACTATGATGATGTTGCTGCCCATCATCAATCTTGTAGAATGGTCAGTGACACTTTAATCCCTTAGTCGACTCTTACGACACCCGCAGGAGGAGTTGGGGTGGTGACACATGTATTCTTACTGCCTTCACCACACGGCATATTTAATTATGTTTATATAGTTATTAATGTAATTGAGTGTGAATGGGCTTACAGTAGATGCCCAGGATCGCGCAAAGTGGCGGAAATGTAGCAAGAAAGCGGACCCTGGCAAAGGCCGGGATAACGCTAGGTAGAAGAAGAAGAAGTTATTAATGTAATTATGTCTCAGTTAGTTCAAGTTCCAGGACTAGTAAATATCCACATAATATCACGTAGTACCTAGTACTATTTTACATATAATAAAAAAAAATATCGATCATTCTGAATTTTCCAAAAGCCGCTAATAGGGCCTATTTTTTTGCCACCTTGCATATATGTTAGGTATGTTATTGTTGAAGCTGGAGGTTCCGGGTTCGAATCCCGGCGAGGGCATTATTTGTGTATTTTTTTATCACAAGTATTTGTGCCTTGGTCATGGCTGTCTATGTATTTAAGTATCTATTAGACATATCGTCGCCTGGTACCCACATCACACACAAGCCTTAATTGACCTTACCGTGGGACTAGGTCGATTCGTGTAAGATATTTATTTATTATGTTAATACCGATAAAACAAAATACAGACCAACCTATCCATGATCTTAATTTAAGAACCACTACAAAACCAGGATGTTTTGAAACGTGATGTTTCTATTTGTGAAGAGCAGTGCTTAAATCCACAAAGATATACCTACACAAGATTGCTATCAAACAACTTTGAGCTTGAATCACGTAAGTCTTAATACAACTACGGACCATAATATTATTGTAGTAGAGAAATCTTAGTCGAAGTGTAAAGTCGCTGTCATTCGAGTAGTGCCAGTCATTCTGACAAACACTTGGACGAAACTGCTGTTTATTTTACAGTAAAGAGTCGTGATTTGACAGTGTTTGATTCACTTATAGTCACGGACAAGTAAAAAATGTAAAATGTAATATTTTTTTTCTATACAAACAGACATTTTGACAAGTAGGTATTAACACACTTTTACTAAATTACAATCATCCGGAATATGCATCTCATGTAAACTTAGCAATTGCATTTTTATCCCTATTTAAATATATGCTGAGTTTTTAAATATAAGTTGTGTGACACGGTGAACGGGGAATCGTGGCTCGAAAGGGAAATGTCAAAAAGTTTTATTGGTTTGATTCGGCTTGTTATCTATATGCCTATCTGCTTGAACATGCCTTATTTTAAACTAGCGACCCGCCCTGGCTTTGCCCGCGTACTGGAGTACTAAAACCTTCTTCTTGAATCAATCTTAAAAACACATCAGAAAACCTCTTGAATCAATCTTACAAACGTATCAGAATACGTTGACGAATTGTGAACTTTCACAACAATGCATTGAAATTTATGTTATGAACAAGAAATACATATTAATTACAATTTTGGGAGTGATTGTTAAATTTTAAGGATTACAAATATGAAATTTTTTTCATTCCCTGTTTATTAACTTGATTTATAAAAAAAAAATCAATTCTAAACTGACCCTTCAGAAATATTGTCCCGTCACACTTGTGCTAAGGGTTATAGGTCAACATTCCGTGAACGCTTTACGCTAACTTGACAGGGAAATGAAGGCATTCAGGGTAATTACCCTAGTGTGGGGATTATCCCTGTCACACCCTGGAGATCGGTCTAAGCCTGCCGTGACAAAGAGCCTTTATACAATTCTACCTACATCCTACATCCTACGTAACTTTACTTGTTTTGTCCGTAATGTTTATCCGGGGACAAATGGATGGACAATGTGGAGACCTCGGAAATTATGAGGTAATTAGTGACATTCGTTGTTAGCGGGAATCATAGTGTCTATTGCAAATTTGGTAAAAACATGTGCATCATTTCCTATGGATCATAGACTTGGTTTAGCTCAAAAATCAAGGTTTGTCAGCGGCCCACGGAGCCACGGGCCCACGGAGTATTTTGAGATTTTTGAGCGTAAAATCAACCGATCGCATTAAAAATACAATACTGCGCTCCAAAACGGGAATAATGGACGTAGCTGCAACTGTCACCAAGCTTAAATGGGACTGGGCGGGACCGGTCTGCCGGATGCCGGATGACCTGTGGGCTAAGGTAGCCACACGTTGATGGGTATCACAAATTGTAAGGCATCGCGGTGACGAGCTTGACACTTTTGTTTTGATAAAGACTGGTGAGAAACTTCAGGGGATAGGGACACGTGGAAGAATTTGAGGGAAGCCTTTGCCCAGCAGTGGGACAGTATGGGCTCTTAATAATAATAAAGGGTGTCCCAAAAGTAAAGAGACAAATTTCAATTTTGAACTATTTGAAAATATTTTTATTTCTTTAAGAAAAAATACTGTCATGGCCACCGTTTGCCTCAAATCTGTAAAATTTAGTGGGAAATATGATTGTTTTATTGAAATTTTAGTAATGAAAAGAGCTGATCACGTGGTATTCGCTAAAGAGTTGTTCAGAATTATGAATGTTATGGAAAAACGGACACGATATCTAATTTTTCTTCAGAGGGAGTAAGGAGAACTACTTTGTATCAAATTATAAAGCATTTTGAAGAATCACATGAACACATTTTCAAGAAGATTCCGGGATAAAAAATTACTATTTCCGTAGCTATGAACATAAATAAAGTAAAAAAAAGTGTATGAACGGAATCCTTCGATGTCTGTTAGAGCTGCTGCGGATAAATCGAAAATATCGAAGTCAAGTATAGCTCGTATTAAAAGATGCGACCTAAAGCTTAAAGCATTTGCAAAACTGTCAGCTCCTAAGTACTTTAAGGACCAGGAAGTGCGAGCTAAAAGAGGATGCCGAAGAGCGTATGAAAAAACACTGAAAAAAGTTCTCATAATTGATGATGAGACTTATGTGCCCGTGGACCCAACGGATATTCCTGGGAAGCAATATTAACATGTGACTCGACGGGACTCCGTAGATTATTCGCAAAAACTTGTAGCAAAGGTCAAATTTTTCAATAAATATCTCGTTTGACAAGCCATAGACCAAAATGGCAATACATCTTAACCATATACTTGCACAGGCTCTATGACCGCAAGTATTTATTTGAGAGAATGTGTGATAATGCGATAAATTTCGTTCATAGATAAGCATTACCAGAGGGAAGAAATTATATTCTCGCCGGATGTGACGTCATGCCACTACGCCACGGAAGTCACTCAACATCTAGAGGCTGCAAGTATAGATTTTATACAAAAACATAACAACGCCCCAAATGTTCCCCAAGCTGCTAGTATTGAAGCTTATTGACCTTTATATAAACGAGAATATAAAAACGAACAGAAAAACCCAAATCATTGACTAGGTTTAAGCATACATGGACTAAATTGGCTAAAAGTGTGACAGCTAGTTCTCGAAAAGCTGTAATGAGACGAGTAGCAATCAACCTTAGAAAAATTGGCTACAGAGCCTTTGCACAAGCAAATTTCATATAAAGTAGGAAATAAAATTAAATTCTGAAGTTAACTAAATGTAAATAGTAGTGTTTAGTAAGAATTTTTTATTAAATATTTTCATTCGAATCTTGTCTCTTTACTTCTGGGACAGCCCATTAATTCGTAAAAATGCTATCCGTTTTTTACTTCTTGCACGTCTAAGGGCAACCGGGGTTAATAACACCATAAGATTACTGCATGAGGTCAGGAAGCTACGACACATCTTTTTATCCAATATTCCACAGTGCTTGAAGCCGAAAGTCTTTGATCATTGTGTGTTGCCACTGCCAGTGATGACAAACGGTACTGAAACGTGGTCAAACTCAGCCAAAGGGCAATGAAGAGGGCTCTGCGAGAGGACATCCGAAGCAGAACCGATATAACTCTCCAAATCGCTAAACTGAAATGGTAGTGGGCGGGACATATTGCACGTAGAACTAATGGCCGTTGTGCCGGAAAGGTTTTCAAGTGGTGGCATCATCTCATCAGCTGAAAGTAGACCCCCCGCAAGGTGGACTACTTTCAGCTGATGCGTTGATGAGGTTACTGCGTTTATTTGAGCAATTTTCCAAGAAAATCTTAAAATCTTTGTATTGGTATTTCCTCCAAATGACCTTACACGTTCAACAGCGTTTCTTAATGCATCACACGGTTCTTATTTCTGGCGCATATTATGCCCCTCATGTCTTTACAAGATTAAGGCCCTAATGAACCCTTCTAGTTCGAACCCGCACCGCCGCATAAACTAAGCATTCCATTCACTTCCCCAACAGAAAACTTCCCAATCCGAACACGTGACCTACATACTAACGACACCACATAAGAACACCACAAAATACTTCAATCACCCTTATTCTGAGAACTATAGAGTGCTTCGTAACAGTAAGGATATGATTGTAAAGCAAAGATAGATGTTCAGTTAAGCTGACCAAAACTATCCTTAAAAGCGTTTATACTAAGAGTCAAAGGAAATTTACAGTTATGTTGGTGTTGTGAGAAGGGTCAGTAGTTCTCAAGGCATAAACAACGATATAAAGCGCATTAGTGTCTAGGAGTACGCTTCGGTGATGGCCCATTGAGGTCGCCCTTGGATTAGTTATGATATGACCCAATAGGGTCTGAACTTGTAACAGATAAGACGACGTGTTCGACCCAAAATTTCAGTAGGCAGACGATATTCTCGCCGAAGTATTCGACAGTATCACGTGTCCCTGGTGCTATATAAGGTATAAAACTGAATTAAAACTATTGTGAGACTGTTGAGTACTGAAATGCGCACTATTATTGCGGCACAATCATAGCATAGCGACGGAATCAATTTTATAATGGAGACCGGGGGTCTCTAAGACATGTTACACATGCCATAAATATTATATATACTGGAGTTTAAGAAAATATTTTGAGAGTCAAGGATTGACAAGGCAAGATGAACTGAGGATCGACCATAGATATGTATTAATTATATTTATGATAAGACACCTGGGAAGTGTGCTGAGTAATAAACCTCCATAAAATCTCAAACATATATTGGAGCACAGAGTTGACGCTCAAAAGTGATATCCAGTCGGGCTTACTAATATGTGGTCGAAAATTGTATGGTACTTTCCAAACTATTATTCCCATAGTTTCATTTGGCAGAATCATCACATAAATATACGCAGACGTTTCTTTCGATCATGTTCGAACCAAACCTAGAGGTCAAATAGAAATTCGGTCAAATTAAAGTCGGCTAATAATACTGTCGGTCGGCTTTGGTATATGTTGGGATACCAAATAAATCAACTGCAAAAAGTTGGTTGGCAAGTTCTTATTTTCGGATAAGCTATTCTCCGAAACCGAAAATACTAGGTACTTACCTACTTATTTCTTATTTTCGAATAAACTATTCTTGGAAACTGAAAATACTAGGGTACTTACCTATTTATTTCTTATTTTCGGATAAACTATTCTCGGGAACCGAAAATACTAGGTACTTACCTATTTATTTCTTATTTTCGGATAAACTATTCTCTGAAACCGAAAATACTAGGTACTTACCTACTTATTTCTTATTTTCGAATAAACTGTTCTTGGAAACCGAAAATACTAGGTCCTACTTACCTAGTTATTTCTTATTTTCGGATAAATTATTCTCGGGAGGACTACGTTAGAAAACTGAGATACCTAATTAAAGTAATTAAATATATAGTTGGACACGTAGTTAAAGGCGCATTCTCACCCTCCCTCGTTCTGAACCACGACAGACAAGTTAAAATAGCTGTTGTTTTAGTAAACAACGCCGACCGCATGTTTTTATAAGGGAATTACGAAGTTTACTTAACGAACTTTTTCGTCGTAATGGGCCACATCTGGTGGTAGAAAACATCGCCCCCTGGTAACGTTACACTCGATTTCTGGATATGTGACATTAGGATATATCTGACGCATACGTACATATACAGATAATTTCGGCATTTAACAAGCTCCTCAAAAGTCATTTGAGCAAAATACTGCGACCATTAACATGGACGTCTAATGCCAGCTCAAAAATGCCCCCAAACACAATTGTTCAATTGTGCCAAGATGGGCAGGAACACCGCGCATATTTCGGCGCAACATCTTTGACAAATGTTTATAAAATATAGCCAATTAAAACTTTGA
>JALPQI010006006.1:0-57395 GCA_025490895.1 Thaumatotibia leucotreta | reverse complement strand
GACAAAACAAGTAAACCAAGTGCTTATCAATTGTAATGTAACAATTGGCGAGTACGACCCTGGCGGCACGCCTTTTATCTCTTAGGCAAAATGTGGGAAGTGTTATTTTTTGGTCAACGCATTGTTATTGTTAAGATAAGGGTATAGAGCCGATAATCTAGTGAAAATTTGTACCATGTTGTCTTTTTTGTACTCAGCAATTTTTTTTCGACTACCTGGCAGTTGTAAAATGTAGAAAAAGTTATGAGCACCATTATTTAATTTGTTTATTTTGTTGTCTATTGTGCAAAGAATAGAGTCCATAATCTATACTAACTTTCTGAGGCGGTTATATTCTGCTTTTATTGAGTACTTGTTATCTTAATTTGTGGTTTACGACCCAATGCTACTGGAATTTTAAGAGAACGAGCTCACTTGATATTCTTCAAAGTATACCAGGTTGCAAGGACCAGGTACCGCAGCAGGCGTGTTAAGGTCGACATGTTTCGATCCATTTAGAGGATCCTCATCATAGTCATCATGGGGTACCCGCGTCCGAACATCATGAAGTACACGACGGGCTTTGGGTGCGGGTATTTCAATTCAAGATGATCTAAATATAAAAAAAAATTGTTCAAAAATTAAGTAAAACATGTAAATGAAAAATTAAATTAATTAAATATAATAAAACAGTTTATTTCAGGTACCTATCAAAGGTCTAAACCATATATTAGACCTTACGACTAAATATACATATAGAAGTTATAGAACACGAGTAGTAGGTACAGTCGGGTTCAAAATTGCATGGACAGTTTATGAATGAATTCGTTCATAAATCGTTCATGCAAAATACCACTGTACATTACGATGCGAGAAAGACAATAAGTAAATGTATTTCGACAAGAGCTACTTTAGCACAGCAATGAAGTACTGTAAAAAATCTATATCTAGTATCTACTGTAAAAAAATAAACCATTTTTACTGAAAAACTACTTAATTTTGACTAATTTGATTAAATGCCAATACCTGTGTCGGAAACCTTTTTAAATAATATAAATGTTTATGAAAAATTGGTTTGTGTAGATAATTGTAATAATATGTATAATTTTGTCAGCCTCCGTACCCTAGTTGGTAGTGACCCTACCTACGAAGCTGGAGGTTCCGGGTTCAGGTCGGGACTATTTATGTATCATGGAATACGAGGGCATTATTTGTGTATTTATTTGTCACAAATATTTGTTCCTTGGTCATGGCTGTCTATGTATTTAAGTATCTTTATGTCAGAGGGACAGCCGAGAACGGGGGGGGCAAATATTTAATTCCTAGCTACTCATCGTACCTACTTACAAAGGTGTATACTATGCATGGACGCACATAATTAAACACAAGGTAAATTACGATCTTTTATTATACTACACTGATTCGCAAAAGATAAACCTCTGTCATGAGAAGAACCAGCAAGAAACTCAGACGGTCTTACTTTTTCCAAACTTTAAATAATCACAACAAGTACACACTTAAAACAAGACAACACTTTAAACTATACTGATAGAAAACGACTGGAGAGTTATAAGCTTGCGTCCATGCATCATTTACTCAACCCTGGAATGCTTTATTCCAAGTCTAAATCAAGAATGAATCCATGAACACTGCGCTAGTAACCTTTTATACCGTCAGCTCACAAACTACCTCCTTCATCGGCGGGTAGATCCCAACACGACGTTTAATGTCTACCTGCATGGACCAAGCAAAGAACATCTCAAGCAAAACATTGCTTATCGTTTTCTACATTTTATCACTCTTAACAAATTAAATGTAAACATTGCAAATAAGACTATTATCATCGTAAATAACACTATTCTGACGTTCGACGACTCGACATGTCGTACATGTCTGCGGCAACTGAAGCATGTCTCCGACATATATGTATCTATCTATGACATATATCGTCGCATGGTACTATGGTATCACAAGCCTTATTTGAGCTTACCATGGGACCAAGTTGATTAGTGTATATAAGTATAAGTGTGTATAAGTTATTGTGTCCCAAGATATTTATTTATTTATTTATAATACACCCGTTTAAAGAAGGATGAACTATGACTAGATTGCATAATATGCTAGTATGTAAATGTTATTCCATATTATACTTGTAAATGTAACTAATAAGCAAACGTTAGCCTTGTTGACAGCTCGTTTACTAGTAAATACGAATAAATCATAGTAACTAATAACAGAAGATAATACAAGTATATCGAGTAATATATTATGTAAGTTGTGGATATTAAGAAAGGATCTCTGTATCCTCGTGTAAACTTCACAGTTGTCTACTGTACTAGAATAGTTATTTATTATACAAGGGGACAAAGTTGTTGTTTAACTGTCGTGCCAATATTGATACCTGAGCTAGCGAAAGATACCAAAATTCTGGCGAAAGATATCAAAAAGTAGAATCTTGAGCATTGGAAAGGTCTCAAGGCACGAGAGTTGAACAAACTTTGCCGCCAAGTGTAAAACAACTGTTTTTCCCCTCACTATCGCGAGGAAATAATAAATATGATTAAAATCTCATTCAAAAGTAAATTAACTTAAAAAAATAATTTCAAACTCAATGTCGAAACGTATCGTAGAGTAGAGATACTCCTGGTAGTAAAATATAGCCAATGGCTTACAAAGTCACCAATGAGAAGTGACCAATTTAACATGTCAGGTCCGATTGCGCATGCTTACTACGGTCATACAGATCCACTTATACTAGGCAGTAGTGGGCCAAAGGAATCAGAGCAACGTCAAATAACTTTGCCACACATGTGAATAAGATGCATTTTTACCCGCTCGTATTAAAGGATAAAAGAGCGCTTTACGAGCTAGTGAGGGGAAATAGTTATTTGTTACAGAGTGCACTATTAAAAACAAAACAAAAACTGGCCAAGTACGATTCGGACTCGCGCGCAAAGGGTTCCGTATCATTATCAATTCATCATTTAAAAAAATACAGTTAATTCAACTCAACCTACCTGGAAAACTATAAAAGATAATTAAATTACACCAAAAATCGTTGATAGAGTTTATTAATGTGCACAACATATTTTTTTTACATTTTTATACCACGTAGTTTAAAAAATAGACGGGAGGGACACATTTTTCAGACTTTGAGAGCTGATTATCTCGAAAACGGTTCGCTTAAATAAAAATGTGATTCATAAACCTTTATATCAAAGACCTTTCTATTGATATCCCACGCGAGCTTACATAATATCCAAAAAAAAACAAAATAGGCTGTGACAGACGGACATGACATGACGAATCTATAAGGGTTCCGTTTTTGCCATTTTGGCTACGGAACCCTAAAAATCTAAGTTACTCTTTAGATAATAAAATTAGGAATCAACCTAATTATATGATCAAAAACTCAATATTCTTACCAATTTATTTACTTTATAAATTATAAATATTAGATGTCATCTACCAAAGAAAAACGACCAAGATCACCTATGTCCGAGGTGGGGATCGAACCCACGTACCCAGCCTTCGCGGCTGATCCCTGTACCCCTCGGCCACTTGGTCTTAGCAACCATCGGTCAAATTTCTCGGGTATATGCAATTCCTTACAAGGCTAGGCGCCTTTGACCATTCTCTAATTTATAAATAATTTGATTTGTGTTTTCGCAATATGCTCAATATGTTTACTGTTATATTTTTTTAAGTTAAGTTTATAAAAATTAAAAAAAATGTGATGTGTCATCAGGGTCGGATGGCTGTGCTTGGCGGCGTTGTGCGGCGCGCTGAGCGTGCGCGCCGACACGCCGCCGGTGTGCAACGAGCTACGCGTCACGAGCGCCGTTTTAGGCGATGACGGCGTCGGCGCGGCGCTGCGGGAGTTGGCGGCGGCGGCGTTAGCGGCGAGGTAACGTTACTATACTACCTGCAAAAGTAATTAGCCAGTTGGGCAGTAAAAGTTCGCTACTATACTTATAGGCGTAAGGCTACCTGTAGACTTAGCATATGATAGGTGCGACAGTATGTCGCCGCGAGATAGATATCCCGTCCTTTACTAACTATACTAACAAAAGAGGGACGGATAGTCTATCTCGCGGCGAGATACAGTCGCCCCAATCATGTGCTATGTGCGCCGCCGGTGTGCGACGAGTTGCGCGTCACGAGCGCCGTTTTAGGCGATGACGGCGTCGACGCGGCACCACGAGAGTTGGCGGCGGCGGCGTTAGCGGCGAGGTAAAGTTACTAATCTGTTATGTGACGATGGTCTACGAGCTGTATGCTGGTAGTGCTGTTCTACGCGATGACGGCGTCGACGGCACAGCGAGAATTGGCGGCGGCGGCGTTAGCGGCGAGGTAATGTTACTAGTGGGTTGTGTGACGATGGTGTACGAGCTGTATGCTTTGCTAGTAGTGCTGTTCTAGGCGATGACGGCGTCGACGGCGCAGCGAGAATTGGCGGCGGCGGCGTTTAGTGTGTTGTGTGATGACGGTGTACGAGCCGTGTGGTATAAGTGCCGTGCTAGGCAGTGATGTAGAGAATGTAGAGATGGTGTCGGCGCGGCGATGAGCGAGCGGAGATAGCGCCGAGATGACGTCAAACTTAAGTTACTCTAGTGATCACATGCGTCTGGCATACGAATGATCTAATCATTTTCATTGGCATAGGTACACGTATAGCGGCTGTTTCAATCTTTAGAAACTTTGTGTTACAAAAATCTGTCATTCCAATTTTAGTTATCTGTCAAAAAATATATTATACGAAATATCTATTTCATGTAAGTGCGTGTATGATTCCTTTGTTTCCAAAACTATTGTAGTTTATATTACCTGATTTGCAATACATTAAGCTATAAACATTAACGCAACCGGCTCATCCCTGTTCGTGACGGTACATAATAAAGATTAAATTTAAAGATATTAGAACACGCTACTTCATGCTCTATTTCGTCTTGTTACGCAACCCTTTAGAAATCGAATTCAAATAATTGCTTAATATGTAGATAAGTACATGTTTTTACTAATCTTTATAATCTAAAGTGAGGAGCTTAGCTGCATGCAACAGACTGTGCTGCTCGGCGACAAGTTTATTATTACTTTTTAAGGCCTCATGATATAGATTTCACGACAGTATATGTGGTGCTCAAAATTAAATGCATTCCCGCTGTCAGTGAGGCTTTCGGGTAGCAAAATAAGCCTAAGTATTTTGAATCCCAAAACCTCACAGGAATCGGGATTGCATTTATTTTTGGTCACCGTGTATAATTATAATATATTTACATTCCGTCACAATATATTTTTTATTTACATCCGTCCATTTTGGTATTGTATTTAGGCTAAGATGTATTTTATTCCAAGTAAACCTTTTACACCAAATAAATAAATTCTGTTCTATTTTCTTTTTCCAGAGGCGTACGCGCAAGAGCTGTGCCTCCACCCGCGGAATGCCACGCACCAGCGTCGTTCGAGTGCCGCGCGGCTATCGGCCGGCAACTGACCGATGGGAATATTACAGCGGCTATACTGCCTTGGCCCGCCGCTGCGACGCCGCTGGGGTAAGCGTTCTCTTCTCATGTGTCAAACTCTGTACAGTCTGAGTTTTTACGTGGTCTGATGGTCACTACCATCACATGTTTCTCGCCGTAGTTTCGCACTATGCAGAATGCACTTGTGATCGCGGAAAATGAATTTCTTAACTCTTTGCAGTATCATAGACACGTTGTGGTTGGTTGTCGCAGTATACTTCCCGCCATCTTTAGGGTTCCGTAGTCAAAATGGCAAAAACGGAACCCTTATAGTTTCGCCATGTCTGTCTGTCCGTCTGTCCGCAGCTTAGCTCAGTGGCCGTTGATGCTAGAAATCTGCAATTTGGTACGGGTACGGTATATTAATCATGCCAACAAAGTGGTACAATAAAAACTAGAAAAAAAAATGTTTTTCGGGTACCTCCCCAACTGGTGAAGTGGGGATGATTTTTTTTATTTGATGTAAACCTATAGTGTGGGGTGTCATTGAATAGGTCTCTCAAAGAATAAGGGTCTTAAAAAAGTTTTTTTTTCAAAGACAATATTTTCGGAGAGAAACGTTGAAACACCATGCGACCATGTATAACATGGACGTGGACGTATAACGGCACGTCAAATTGTGCTATTCTTAACATCGCACATATTTCGGCGCAATGTCTTTGACAAATGTTTATAAAAAATAGCCAATCAACACTTTGATATTTAAATGGCGGTTTAAGTTCTTATACGTTGATATTTAAATTCATTACCGTGATGCATTGAAGAGAGGGTGTCAACTAAAGTTCAGGACCGTTTTCGAAAGGCAATTTAGTATGAGGTGTGGCTTCCTTGTCTTATTTGTTCGTAGTTGAAACAGTAAGGCCCGTGAAATACGACGAGGTACATACTTAATCTCAGATAATTTGAGCACAAAAATCTAGTGATCATTAATCCCTTTATTTTAAGTATTTAAATTTTTCGTGTCCTTACCCTTACTAACGTCTACCGTTTTATTTTTATTTTAAATAATAAAGTAAAAAATCTGCTGCTCAGCCCCATAGATGGCGGTCTCGGCGCGTTGATCGACGCGGCGCCGCCGACTCGACGCGTTTGCCGAGCGGTCGGCGCGCCCGTGCCTCGCCCCGCGCGGTCTCTCCTCGACTTGGTGGACGAAGATGTGGCTGCGGGCTATGAATTGACGCCGGTAGATGTCGCTGGCGTTTTTGTTAATAGTTCTAGATGGGATGGGTACGTATTTGCAATTTTAATGTTTTACACAAGAATACCAATAAACATATGAAGACAACATAAGAATATGTTTAATGTGAATTGCTGTCTTGACTTGATTATTATAGCTTTAAAAGAAGTGCCTGTAGATGACAGGTTAAATTTATAAAAGGCGTAATTGTAGGAAACGATCGAGGAGCCAAATCTTTTGTTTTTCTGTACTTAAATACAGTTTTAAAGCCTTTCCGCTTACAGTTTGCTTCAAAAATATACGATAACAACAATGCCCAATGAAAAGTGATGGCAAATATCACCTCCAGTCTCCCTGAAACGTTAGCTAATTTCCACCTGTTCACTTTATTCATAATCATTTTTGTACACAGGTTGTCGTACCCGAACGGTACAGAATCAACGAAACAATGTATCACAGGCCATTGCGCGACCATACTCACGAGCACCGAGAGCGAAGCAGCTGAACTGGCAAACTTGGCACGAGCTCATTCATTACGCGTCCGAATAGTTCCTATAGGCAATCGTCTGTTAGCTACCAACAGCATACGCCGATCTTTTATCGCCTGCGATTCGTTGAATGCACCCCCTGGACAGATCCTTGGTCCGCCGCCTTGCATTAGTTTCCCGTGCATTTTCGAACCATACCGCGTATTAAAGCTAGTCAACAAACGAGCTCCTGAGCTGACACTAAGCGCGCTACACGTACTAACGAGGCTTAGTTTAAGCAGAGAACAATTATCAAAGCTGAGCGAAGACGCTAGAATTAAAGGCGCGGCAGAAGCTGCAAGTGGGTTCCTATCAGCGCATCCACTTGCGTTCGGTCCAGGAGAAGTACGCGTATTAGTAATGCTGCCGTATATCACACCACGTGAACTGCAATTACAGCCTCGAGCGCTAGCCGCCGCTGCTGCTTTAGCAGTTTTGGATGAGCGGAATGAACGGGGTACTTCCCGTGGTGCACGATTCACAGTAGAGACGTTTGATGACGAGTGCTCAGGGTCTACCGCTTACAAGCATTTATCTAACGCGCTAGGAACAGGGGAATACGGTGCATTGTCAGCGGTAGCTGGCCCGGCCTGTGGAGCGGCGTTTGCCGATGTAGCTAAACAGACAAAATCGCATGTAATGCCGGTGTTGGCGTATACGCCGCAGGCAGCAGAAGGGCCGTATGTGCTGCGGGCGGCAGGTGACGCGCGAAATGAAGCGGCAGCTCTAGGAGATCTGCTAGCGGTGTATAGCTGGCGAAGAATTGCCGCATTAACGGAGCCTGGAACTCGCGCGTTGCTGGACGCAGCTAGCTTGCGCGCTGATGTCGTCGTACATACAGAGCTTCCCGACGCCGATGTGATGAGCGACGATGACGTTGGCAAGGACGCCGTATGCGTTCACGATCTCGCCGACTTGCCCAAAGCTGAACAAACTCATGACGACAAATCGATACCTGAGCCGGACTATGAATTAATATCCCAGGTGAGGTAACTCGTTTTCCGTTTGTACGCTATGAAGCTTATTAAATATTTTAATTTGGCTTTATGTATGACTGGTTGACTAATGATTAAATATGATTCGTTGCATCATCTATCTTACTCATCTCGAGTGATTATACTTACAGTAGCATGCCATCACCAGCGCATCTGGTTTTATGCATTCATTAAGTACTTACCTACACAGATTATGAATCACTGCATTCGTTCACGTTTTTCAAATGAATTCATCAAATTATTATATTATGTAAAACGTGTTCCAAACATGCTATGGACGAAGATTTAGGTTTTTAAAGAAAATTAAAAAAAAAACGTACTTAATAAATAAATTGTGATCGCGACATTTCCTCGTCGATAACATTTGGTCAGCCTGATAGTCCCTTGTTTATCGTTTGTCGTCTCGTTCATGCAAATATGCAAGCGCGAAAGTGATAAATGATAAACGGTAAAAGACCGGACTCTTGAGTTGGCCAAAAACTAAATAATTTGTATGTGTACAGAATTACAAATGTAATCAGATTACTTTTTGCTCTGAATTTTGCATTGAGCTTTTTGTTACTGAGCACTTTTGTACCTACTTAAGTCGTTTTAGACTTTTTTTGCATGCTAGCCTAGATAAAAAAAATCACTAAATTTAAATCTTGAAAAGTGAAATTCCCTAGGAAGTAATAGAAATGTTAGTCCGTCATAGAATAATATTTTGTCTTAAAACTTATTTTTTTGTCCGCAAGTGTGATGAAAAACATTGTATGCATCACAATGTACTATTTCATCACACTTGCTGCCTAAGCGCGTCATTGTTTGCGCGCGCAGCGGGAGTAATAGAAAAGTAAAATTCCCTAGGGAGTAATAGAAATGTTAGTATGTCATAGAATAATATTTTGTCTTAAAACTTATTTTTTTGTCCGCAAGTGTGATGAAAAACATTGTATACATCACAGTCGGTAAGCGGAATACTAACTCGAGTCATTAAAAGCCTCTATTCTAACACTCTCGTTAGTAATTCCGTACTTCGCACAACTAAACTTTGGAACGAACTGTCACAAGCGGTGTTTCCGGACCGATACGACCTTCAATTCAAACCTTCAAGAAAAGAGCGTACTCCCACCTTAAAGGCCGGCAACGCATTTGCGACGCCTCTGATGTTGCGGGTGTCCATGGGCGACGTTAATCGCTTTCCATCAGGCGATTCGTCTGTTCGTTTGCCACCTATAGCATAAAAAAAAAACTTACCCTTGATGCACTTGCACAATGTACTATTCTTAAACCATAATAATGTCATAATTTACAGTGGGCAACACGCGCAGCGGCCGCCGGCGCGCGCATACTCCTCGCCTGGCCTGAAGACGCCCGCGCACTGCGCAGCGCACTCTGCGCGGCTCGGTCCTCAGGCCTCACACCCCAATCCGGCTCCGTCTTCCTACTACCACCACTGGCCCCTTCTGCTTTAATCCGAGCACCTACTGATAGACATCCCTGCTCGACCGCCGAGTTGCAGGACATGGCTGATGGGCATTTTAGTCTTCGGCCGGCGTGGCAGCAGGACTGGAGCCCGCCTACCGATTGGGCCGAGAGATGGCGTAGACAGTGCTCGTTCCAGGTACACGTTTATTTCTTAAAATAATGAAAACAAGAGAAAGACTATATTTTTAAATAGGATTTGTCAAAGAGTCAACATCGCAGTCAATATACGTTGGGCTTAAAATAACATACATGTTAATTATCACCTTTTGTCCTAGGATTATAAAATTGACGCTTGAACTTAGTTCATAATACTCTTCTCATAGATCTTCACGTTTTTCCTACTTTCGTTTAGTACTAATTCTCATTTCTTCTATTGTTTCATCTTTAATTTCTTTTTCACACGATACGAATCAACAAATGGATGAGTGTTCTAAGATTATTTACAGGTTTACCGCTTAACTGAGTCTGTTCTCGCGGTGAAATCAGGACGAGAGGGGTAACAACTGACGCGACTTGAGGTCTTTTAACTCGTTACCTACTCTCTCTTGCTATACACGTGCTAACAATATTAATGAACATACCTCTTCCGCTCAGAACAGACTTAGTTATTAGTTATGACCCTGTAAGTATTCAAGGAAACATGGGATTGATAGAATATATAACATACTGCATTCATTCTATTTAAGAAATCCAACCTACAAGCATATAAATAAATAATAAATAAATATCTTTGGACATCTTACACAAATCGACTCAGTCCCACGGTAAGCTCAATTAAGGCATGTGATGTGGGTACCAGGTGACGATATATATAATAGATACATACATATAGATACTTAAATACATAGACAGCCATGACCAAGGAACAAATAGTTGTGATAAATAAATACACAAATAATGCCCTCGCCAGCATTCGAACCCGGAACCTCCAGCTTCGTAGGCAGGGTCACTACCAACTAGGCTACGGAGGCTGACGCTGATATGATGCTCGTGTTTATTGTTTGTTGTCGTTGCCGTTGTAACAAGTATGCAAGCGCGAAAGATATATTATTATATAGCACGATTGCAAACGGGACTAACATACCGCGTGATAAAGAGAAATGTAAAAAACTGATCTTGGTATATTTGTAGGTGGTAAATGGGACATGCTCGACACCACCCCCAAACGCGGCACTTCTCTACGACGTGCTTCGACTATGGGCGGCCGCTCTGTCTCGCTTGCTGGCGAGGAAACCCAGCGCGCTTGACGATTTGCATCAGGAAGATATCATCAAGTGAGTATCAGTATAGTCAAGAGCGCCTTATAAGGGCGTAGACCTGAGAAATTCAAAGGAGTCTATCTAGGCATCAACCGCGGCAGCCAAAAACATTTTGAATCCCACCTCGGAAGTTGGTGAACTTGGTTTTTTCCTTGGTATATGTCAAGTTAGCATATGTTGCCTCTTCTAAGCCTTGATTAATTTGATCACTAAAGAAAAGAATGGCACATATTAGACCATGCTGGGTTGTTTATACTGGAGCCGAGAAGTCCGATGCTTCGTATTCTGCAGCAAGTATGACGTCACGATGTAAATCGAAACGTTTAACCTGGCCAAGCTCGGTATGGTGAGTCATCAACTCATCACTTAAAAAATATATGTAAAGAAAGAAATTCAAAATGCAAAATTGTACCGAGGATGCTTTCGGCATTTCCTTGTATCGTAAATTGTTTGTCGAAATTGCAGTGACCTGGTTGATGTAGCCTCTGTCCTAAGAGCTGGGGATTTCTTTACACAACGTATCAGTCATCTTCATATAAAAATGGTCTTAATAATTCCCCAGATCACTGATAGCGGACGTGGAAAGCCCCGAGCACAATTACACGGGACTTACCGGCCAGTTTACATGGATCAATGGCGCTCGATCAGTACCCTTGAGAATGCTGCAATGGAATAACAGCACACAGGTAGCACTCACGCTATTATTTATACCACACTATGGAAGTCTGTTTTTGACACTATTAATTAGATAAGGACTTCCGCTTGTATTACAAGTTACAAGATTTCGAGAAATGGGCCTCTGATGCTAGCTAACGTAGGTTGAACGCCTGCATCTACAAAGGTATTGCATGTCTATCGATATTCCTAAAATTGTAAAGTTAATTAATGTCTTTTAGTAATACAGACTATCGATGCGGCTGATTTTTCATCAAGATTATTAGAAAAAAATGATAATTTGTTCTTGAAGAGTACATGTAACTTTGTATATGCTACGGTAACCCGCTAGTTACGATCAAATTCTTGTTTTTTTCTGTCTAATACATAAGTACAATATAATATTGGACCTGGCTGCTGAGAGTAAAATTGTTAAATAGGTCAGAATCATTTTTGTGATTAATCTCCTTATCAAGATTATTGAGTGATACCTAATCAGTAGTTTGATTCTTTACAGGCATACGCTGCCATCGGTGATTGGTCAAACACACTGAAACTCACGCCCAACGCTATCCGCTGGCGCACCGCCGACGGTTCGCCTCCCAACGATGGCGCAGAGCCATGCGCTCTGCAACCACTTGCCGACGCCCTCCGAGCCGACTGCCGAGTCGCACTAGGAACACTCCTTGCTTTACTACTCGCCGCTCTCGCAGCAGCGCTCGGAGGCGCCGGCTGGCTACTTAAAAGAAGACTAGAGACACGCTACCGCGACCGCTTAGCTGCCCTCGGCTTGACTACCCTAGCACCTAAGCTCGACGCACTCGACCGCTGGGAGCTACCTAGAGAGCGCGTCGTTATCAACCGTAAGCTCGGAGTCGGCGCGTTTGGTACAGTGTACGGCGGGCACGCATTACTGACGGAGCGACGCGCTTGGACCGCCGTCGCGGTCAAAACTTTAAAACCGGGCGCGGGCATGGCGGAGAAACTCGACTTTCTCGCTGAAGCTGAAGCTATGAAGAGGCTTGAACACCCCAATGTTGTGAAGCTATTGGGAGTAGTTACGCATTCAGAACCAGTATGCACTGTTATGGAGTTCATGCTTTATGGGGATTTGAAGGGATATCTGCTTGCGCGGCGGCATTTAGTGGATGAAGGATGCGAGACTGCAGATGAGGTAAAACATTATAAGTTTCTTACTTAGCAACTGTTTATATCAATATTCTAATCATCTGAAACGTCACAACTTAAAGTCATCGGCCATCGGCTCTACCCAGTCAAAAATTTTACCTCAAAATTATTAAATACATCAAGAGATTTCAATAAACCAAAGCCATTGGCCATCAGCCTATCTCAGTCCACTGCTGGACATATGCCTCTCCTATTATGCGTATGTATGCATTAGGAGGTAAATGCTCATAATCGCCACTCTGGGCAAGCGGATTGGCTATCGCAGTAATCTGTCCAATATGATGACGCTGCTGCCCGTCTTCAATATACAATAAATTAATGGTCAGTCACACTTTAACCCCGCAATCGATTCATACGACTTACTTCAGGCTTAACTTCAACTTTTAATCACGAAATTCCAGGTATCGCCGACCCGTCTAACAGCCATGGCAATAGACGCGGCCCGCGCACTCTCGTACCTCGCACAGCTACGCTTCGTCCATCGCGACGTGGCGGCGCGAAACTGCCTCATATCGGCGCGGCGGCAGCTCAAACTCGCCGACTTTGGCATGGCCAGGCCCGTGTGCGAGAGCGACTACTATAGATTTAGGTAAATGAATTTTCCGAAGCTTATCATTACCATTTCAGCCATTTATCATCCACCCCTGAGCAAACTGAGAAAACTCTCTTCGAGTACACCATTTATATCAGTCCTGGGTGCTTAGCCAAGTTGCCAATCGCTGACGCTTAATCGTCAATCGTAAACGAAAGGCAGCTAACTGTCTTTGTCGCACTAATATGAAAGAGTGACAGAGAGGGAAAACTACGATACGATACGATTGGCAACTTGGCTAAGCATCTAATCCAGAAGTGCCTCGCAATCTACTACTCAACGAGCTAACGAATATAACTTTATTTAAATCTAAAGCCAAGACATAATTATTTAAGGGTCCTGACATAGGCATTGCTGATGAATGGAGCTGAATCTTCACATCATCAGCCTATGATCAGTCCACCGCTCGACAAAAGCCTCTCCTATTACCTAAGCGTAAAGACACATTAGAAGCTAAATGCCCAAAATCGTCACGCTGGGCAAGTGGGTTTGCGATCGCAGTAGTGTGTTCACTATTATGCTGCTGCTGCCTATCATCAATCGTCAATAAATAAATGGTCAGTGATACTTTAAATCCCTTAGTTACGATACTCACGGGAGGAGTTTGGGTGGTGATAAATCTATTCTTCCTGCCGTCACCACATAGCCATCTTCATATTCATAATAAAAGTTTTTCCTTTAATTGCAGCCGCAAGGGCCTACTGCCAGTACGCTGGATGGCTCCCGAATCCCTATCCCGCGGGGTGTTCTCCCCCGCATCAGACGTCTGGGCCCTAGGGGTGCTATTGTACGAGATCGTCACGTTTGGAGCCCTGCCGTACCAGGGGCTCGGCAACGCGCAGGTGCTGGCGCGGGTCACGAGGGGACGCGCGCTGCGGCCGCCGCCGGGGTTGCAGCCTAGTTTGTGAGTTGAAGATTTGTTATCTTGTATCCCTATTACTGAAATATAAATATATATAAATATATCTTGGGACATCTCACACAAATCGACCTAGTCCCACGGTAAGCTCAATTAAGGCTTGTGATGTGGGTACCAGGCGACGATATATATAATAGATAGATACATATAGATACTTAAATAACCTGCAGCTGCCCGGAACCTCCAGCTTCGTAGGTAGGGTCACTACCAACTAGGCTACGGAGGCTGACAAAGGCTGACTTAGTTCATAAATTGAGTTGGCCCTTTTATTTTTAGAAGAACAGCACTGGCACACGCTAGCAACATGCTGAGATGAGGCCATTTCGTAGCAAACCCCTTTTTATTTGTATTTTTCTTCGTTTCTGTACATTTGTGTTCGTTACGAATAAACTTATTTCGTCGTCGTCTGGTGTAATTGGAAGTACGTTGGACCAGCAATCCAGGGGAAGCGCGTTCGAATCCCGTGACAGCCAGAGTCATCCGCAGTTGATTTTTTTGGTAAGCACATCTGTTACGACATTGTGGGAAACTTACTTCTGTTTTTATAATTTTGCAACCAGTAGGAATTCGAAGAAACGGTACATTAAAGTACCTACTTAAAAAAAAACATAAAGAGATCAGCAAAATATTGCTTAATTTTACTCGAATGTTTTGAAAATTATTGCTACCGTTGTTATGATATTTTTTTTGTTTTCCGAAAAACCGCCTCTATATTTCTTTATTATCTAGGCATGTCCTATCACCATTACGAATATAAATGGGTATTTCTCGTAATATTATGAAAAATCAATCTATGTCCTATCCTATTTCGTCATTGACATCAGCAAATATTATTACAAGAAGTGACCGTAACAGTAAACATAATTCAGTACCTGTACCAAGTCTAGCCTAGACAAGATACCATTCAGCAATCGTATACGATAAGCGAATTCAAATGTCCGTAACAATGTATGGAGATGGTCACGTGACTTTTCGTAAGAATCTGTCATTCTCATGCATTTATTACTTATCACTTATCGTGTACGATTAATCATCATCACATCATCATCATCAGCCTATGATAGTCCACTGCTGGACGTAGGCCTTTCCTATTAACTATGCGTATAGACGCATTAGGAGGTAAATGCCCATAATCGCCACGCTGGGCAAGCGGATTGGCGATCGCAGTAATGTGTCCACTATGATGACGCTGCTGCCCATCATCAATTGTTATCGAAAAAATGGTCAGTGACACTTCAATCCCTTAGTCTACTCTTACGACACCCGCAGGAGGAGTCGGGGTGGTGACAAATGTATTCTTACTGCCGTTACCACGCGGCAACTTATCACTTATCGTATGCGATTTCAGAATGGTATCTTGGTTAAGCATGCGCTCCACGCAGAATCGCCTTATGTGGAAATGAACTCCCCATCGGCACACAAACCTCTTCAAGGTTTTGCCAACGATGGGTCTTGCCAAAATTATTGTAATTTATGAAACTTTTTTATTCAATAAACAAAAAAAAATCAAAAATAAATAATTTCAGAGAGGGTCTAATGAAGTCCTGCTGGCAGCATGAGCCGGCGGCGCGGCCTAGCGCGGCCGCCGTCGCCGCCTTTCTCGCCGACGCGCCGAAGCTACTCACGCCGTGTCTCGTCGCGCTCGATGTTCTGCCGCTCGATCCGCCGCGGCCGTCCGAGCACGAGGTGAGATTTCAGAGAGGGTCTAATGAACGGCCGCGCCGCCTTTCTCGCTGACGCGCCGGAGCTACTCACGCCGTGTCTCGTCGCGCTCGACGTTCTGCCGCTCGATCCGCCGCGGCCGTCCGAGCACGAGGTGAGATTTCAGAGAGGGTCTAATGAACGGCCGCGCCGCCTTTCTCGCCGACGCGCCGAAGCTACTCACGCCGTGTCTCGTCGCGCTCGACGTTCTGCCGCTCGATCCGCCGCGGCCGTCCGAGCACGAGGTGAGATTTCAGAGAGGGTCTAATGAACGGCCGCGCCGCCTTTCTCGCCGACGCGCCGGAGCTACTCACGCCGTGTCTCGTCGCGCTCGACGTTCTGCCGCTCGATCCGCCGCGGCCGTCCGAGCACGAGGTGAGATTTCAGAGAGGGTCTAATGAACGGCCGCGCCGCCTTTCTCGCCGACGCGCCGAAGCTACTCACGCCGTGTCTCGTCGCGCTCGACGTTCTGCCGCTCGATCCGCAGCGGCCGTCCGAGCACGAGGTGAGATTTCAGAGAGGGTCTGATGAAGTCCTGCTGGCAGCATGAGCCGCCGTCGCCGCCTTTCTCGCCGACGCGCCGAAGCTACTCACGCCGTGTCTCGTCGCGCTCGACGTTCTGCCGCTCGATCCGCCGCGGCCGTCCGAGCACGAGGTGAGATTTCAGAGAGGGTCTGATGAAGTCCTGCTGGCAGCATGAGCCGCCGTCGCCGCCTTTCTCGCCGACGCGCCGAAGCTACTCACGCCGTGTCTCGTCGCGCTCGATGTTCTGCCGCTCGATCCGCCGCGGCCGTCCGAGCATGAGGTGAGATTTCAGAGAGGGTCTAATGAACGGCCGCGCCGCCTTTCTCGCCGACGCGCCGAAGCTACTCACGCCGTGTCTCGTCGCGCTCGACGTTCTGCCGCTCGATCCGCCGCGGCCGTCCGAGCACGAGGTGAGATTTCAGAGAGGGTCTAATGAACGGCCGCGCCGCCTTTCTCGCCGACGCGCCGAAGCTACTCACGCCGTGTCTCGTCGCGCTCGACGTTCTGCCGCTCGATCCGCCGCGGCCGTCCGAGCACGAGGTGAGATTTCAGAGAGGGTCTAATGAACGGCCGCGCCGCCTTTCTCGCCGACGCGCCGGAGCTACTCACGCCGTGTCTCGTCGCGCTCGACGTTCTGCCGCTCGATCCGCCGCGGCCGTCCGAGCACGAGGTGAGATTTCAGAGAGGGTCTAATGAACGGCCGCGCCGCCTTTCTCGCCGACGCGCCGAAGCTACTCACGCCGTGTCTCGTCGCGCTCGACGTTCTGCCGCTCGATCCGCAGCGGCCGTCCGAGCACGAGGTGAGATTTCAGAGAGGGTCTGATGAAGTCCTGCTGGCAGCATGAGCCGCCGTCGCCGCCTTTCTCGCCGACGCGCCGAAGCTACTCACGCCGTGTCTCGTCGCGCTCGACGTTCTGCCGCTCGATCCGCCGCGGCCGTCCGAGCACGAGGTGAGATTTCAGAGAGGGTCTGATGAAGTCCTGCTGGCAGCATGAGCCGCCGTCGCCGCCTTTCTCGCCGACGCGCCGAAGCTACTCACGCCGTGTCTCGTCGCGCTCGATGTTCTGCCGCTCGATCCGCCGCGGCCGTCCGAGCATGAGGTGAGATTTCAGAGAGGGTCTAATGAACGGCCGCGCCGCCTTTCTCGCCGACGCGCCGAAGCTACTCACGCCGTGTCTCGTCGCGCTCGACGTTTTGCCGCTCGATCCGCCGCGGCCGTCCGAGCACGAGGTGAGATTTCAGAGAGGGTCTAATGAAGTCCTGCAGGCAGCATGAGCCGCCGTCGCCGCCTTTCTCGCCGACGCGCCGAAGCTACTCACGCCGTGTCTCGTCGCGCTCGACGTTCTGCCGCTCGATCCGCCGCGGCCGTCCGAGCACGAGGTGAGATTTATTTTTACTTTTTAATTTGTATTTATTTGGTACACCAAACAGACAACGTACAATAAGGATTTAACAAGTAGGCATCAAATGACATATATGCTAGCACGAGATCCAAAGTAAGTGTACACAGCATGAATTACAAATAAGCGCAAAAATAACTAATTTCCATTAGGTTAATAATAGTAGGTATGTGCGTACAGTCACCTCTAACAATATGTGTTCGTACAAATTCAGAACGTCTGTGTAAGGTATTAGAACAAAAACCCTAACATATTTCTAGAGCCGACCGCAAACATCCAATTGGGTAACACAGTCAGGTTACTACATATTAAGACAAAAAGTATCAACATCTGATAAAAACATAGTTGAATGAGACTAACGTTAAGCTACTAGGAATCAAAATTTAACTATACAATATATGCATTCCACGAAAAAGTCCACCAATATCCCGTACAACTACGGGTTTTCTCAAAATTGTGGGCTTATCGAAGTTCTCTTTAGTGACCAGAGGAGTCAAATATTGCTAAAAAAAACGAATAACCCGGCAGAAAACTCAGATTATTGTAATATATTTACACTCGTTTGTACGGGACAGCACATGGAATACTCCCGTAGTGTTTTTTTAAGTGGACCAGTATAGGGAAATCGGAAACTATAGAAAATAGATAGATACAGAGGAACTGTCTAAGGAAACATTAGGTATTTTTGGGGTAGAAAATATTCAAAATTTGGTCAAGTGTAAGTTGTACCTAAAAATGTATAATATTAATGATTTTTTAAACGCAGGTAGGTCAACGTAATTTCATCCGTAGATCATTTTATTGTATCGGATGAAAAAACCGAACAGTAGAAGTTTGTCAAGAAGTAAACCATTTCTCATATTGCACACACAGTACTGTGTACAAGTGTACATATCAATAAGTGTGCCGTATGGTAACGGCAGTAATAATAACCTGACGTTTCTCATTGCAGCAGGACCTCCAAGAACGGTGGGTGTCTTGGGCGGCGCCGCCGTCCGCCGCCACCGATACCACGTACCTCAGCGCCGACCCCGACGCCGACGCCGACGCCGACCCAGAGCCAGAGTCACCCGGCGTCGGCGTGCCCGCCGAAACACAGCGGTTCTTACCCTGAACATTAAATAATAATATCATGGGGCCTATCATGATTTACAGACGTATGTCCTTCGAATTATAACTAATGTGAGACTCGAACATATTTTAATATTGAGCGAAACGGGTCACTCACGTAGTTTAAGTCGACAATTGCTCGACATGTTTTAATCCATTTAGAGGACGCTCTAAATGGAGTACCCGCGACTAAAGCCCGACGTGTACCCGTCCGTTTAGTAATCAGTCGAGCAGTATCGACTTAAATTACGTGAGTAACCTGTTTCGCTTAATATTTAACTATGTATATCCTTATTTATAAACGTCCACTAAGTCCCGTAACCTATCAACGCTTTCGCATTTGGGTCATTGTCAGTCCGACAAACAAAATTTGTCCACTCGGTACTCCAAAGTTAACAGCTTTTATAAATCTATGTTACGATTTGATTGCATAGGGCTATAGATCGGGGAACCTAGTTGTACCGTCAATTGAGTCGCTTAACTTCAAATCCGGGTAAGTCCACTCTGTCAATAGAGTTAAAGTTTAAAGAAAAACTAGGCAATTGCAATTAAATATGCACTCTATTGGTAGAGTGGATTTTCCCGGGTTTAAAGTTAAGCGACTCAATTGTTTTATCCCAAAATTAGTACAGGAATTCATTAACGTTAGGTATGTCCACCGAAAAGACGATAACCTAAATCTGACAATAAACCATTTTTAAGGCAAATCGCGCCATGTCACCCTCAATCTTTTTTCGCTCTTGCGTAGTAATAAAGGTTTTAAAATTGATTTAGCCGAATTCGCGTCGATAGGTTTGAGGAGACCCTAAGTCACCATGAGCTAATTATATTCCTAATTATAATCGTCTCCTAACTTAGCAAGCCGATTATTATTTCTCCCTTTCGGTCTTATTAACATATGTGTATACTGCCGAAAGGGACAAACTCTACTTAAAAGTGAAGTTATAGGCTTGCTAAGTTAGGGTGAAGACACATATATCAGCATGCGTACGCATTTTGTCCAATGAAATTGTCCTTTTAGTATGAAACGTTTAAGCATGCGTACGCGTGCGGAAAGCTGGTCGCGGTCCCATACTAAACTGGCATTTTATACAGTGTGTAAGTCTAATACTGGCGATCAATTAAACCAGGCATAGGGTTCATTAGTGTAATCATGGATTACAAGGTTTTTTTTAAGTTACTCTTAATTATGACCTTACAGAATTTTTTTAAGATTATCGGAGCAGCAATGTAGGTACGAACATTTGTTATTGTTGATATGTCAGTTAGGTCATCTGCTTTTGAAATTAGCTGTCGACGAGAGTTTAACTCGCGTATCTTGCTCTACATTGCGCGCCGAATTATTTTGTATGGAAAATTTTGTTGCTCTTGTTTTAAGTAAAAGTTATTTGAATGTACTTATTATATCGTAAACTAACACCCGTTAAGAGCTTCGCCCGTATTAGACTTACACCCTGTATAGACAAACTGCGTACGCATGCTGATAAATGTGTCTTCACCCTTAGGTGACGTTTATTATTAAGGGGGTAAGGTAATTGTATCTTTATATGCATTTTTACGCTTGGTATGAAAGGACAAAACATAATTTAAGTAATCGCCTCTGAAATGTTTATGAATAAGGGAGTTGTAATATAAGTTGTTTTTACGTACAATATGGTATGTAAAGGTGCATTTAGACGCATTCGCTCATTCTACCCCCACTCTACGATATTCGTTCGTTACACAAAATGTGATTCGTCGAAATTTTTCTATTTCGTAGAGTGGGGGATAGAATGAGCGAATGTTCATTTGGTATAAATGCACCTTCATGTGAAGTTCCATTGGGCAAACTAACTGGCTAGATGGAGCCAGGATAAGTCTTCTATTATTTATATAAAATTGAATTTGGCTTAACCCCTGACTACTGACTGACGTAAGATAAATACGGGTAAGATTGACATATGTATGGGGTAAGTAAAACTTAACCCTTTCTTTAATAGAATTCTTGTCGAAGTTTCTTGACAAGTGTAGTTTAAAATAGTGAGAAAAATCTCACGTTAGTCAAGTTAAGGGATCAAAGTAAAAAAATAGAATTTGACGCTATGAATAGGTTTGACAAGGGAAACCCAGGGTACTAACATGCCTACCCTTTTAATGTGACCTGTTGTATATTTTATAAGTTTCTGGTATACACTTGCAAGGTAAACGTCCAGTGATTCGGCATAGCCTATTTAATTTTAAGTGAAAGTGTAAAAATTTCGGACTAATTTCTTATCAGATTTTCCTTTAAGAGCGTAGATTATTATCGATAATTATCGAAAGCTTGGAATTGCGTTTATAATGTTACGTACTAAAAGTAACACGCTTAGGATGAAGACACATTTTATCAGCATGCGTACGCATTTTGTCTAATGAAATTGTCCGTTTAGTATGAAATGTGTAAGCATGCGTACGCGTGCGGAAAGCTGGACGCGGTCTCATACTAGACAGATATTTTCTATAGACAAAATGCGTACGCATGGTGATAAATGTGTCTTCACCCTTAAGATGAACCTTATATCTTTGCTATCGAGGTTACTATTCGTCAAATGATGTGATGACAGATAGTCGATAAAATTCAAATACAGAATGTCTTTAAGGTTATTTACGAGTACATGTCAAACACTGAGGTGCTTACCTTAAGTATTAAGTACAAATATAAAGTACCGCCACTGCCACCGCGTTTTTGGGCAAATCAACTTTTCGATCGACACTATTTGGCCCCGTAACGCAGGTGACAATTTCATCAAGTTTGCTATAAAAATGCTTATATATTGTACATGCGTTAGGCCTCACACAAGTTCACATCCATAGATATATGAAAGAGAGAGATTTGTAACGAAGCGAAATTTTAATGAGTCTCGGTGTCTCCGAGATCGGGCCTTTGCCACGCTGTGATTGGCTAAAGCGCTACCATATGATGCGGCACTAGAGAGGAGGCTACGTCGATAAATTATTATCCATAGATATTTGATAAGGCCGGAATATTAAGAATAACATTAAAATCGATCTATCATTTAATAAGAAATAAATACAGATTAAAATATCGCATTGGACGATGTATCTAATCTTTATAAACATTATGTTATCCGTCGCGCCCTTGTTAGCGCGAAAATACCGGCCGTCCTAGAGCCCAACGGTCTGGCCAGGGACGACGGCAAGAGGCCTGACGGAATGACGCTGGTGCCCTGGAGCATGGGCCGGCCGCTAGTTTGGGACGCCACCTGCGTTGACACTCTGGCGCCGTCCCATGGTTCGGTACCGGCGTTGCTGCTGGCGCCGCGGCATCATTAGCCGAAAGTCTCAAGCGCCGCAAATATGCTGCTTTAGGAACCAGCTACATATTTGCGGCGTTTGGTGTAGAGACCTTGGGGCCATGGGGGCCAAGTGCACATGGACTTTTTAAAGATCTAGCGGCTCGCCTAAGAGAGACCTCAGGCGACCAGAGGGCTGGCCAGTACCTTGCACAGCGTTTAAGTATAGCTATACAACGGGGGAATGCGGCCAGCCTTCTGGGTACCTTGCCCACTGACGGCGATTTAGGCCAATTTTTTATTTATAGGTAGTTAAGTTAAGTCCTTATATTGTTTGTTTTCATTTTATGTCGTTTAATAATAAATTAGAAAACTTTTTTCTTACTTTCGTGTCGGATCTGGTTTGTAAATAATAAACTACAGAATGTCAATTATAGACATATATTTGAATATGAACAAAGCAATTTATTAACGACATTATCTTAATTGTGGCTGGGAATCACATGAACAAATAATTATTTAGACGGTTGTACCCTCAATAAATATAATGTTATCAGCCGTTTCCGCGATGGTCACATATTTAAATAAAACAATTTCAACCTTTGACAACGGTTATTGTAAAAGGCTCAAAATAATATAATACGCGATATAATCTATATATATTGTTTTACCTTTATGAAGATAAGATATTGATACAAAGGTCAAAATATGAAAGAAAAATTGAATATAATCAAATACATCAACAATTTATCGACCCTATTTGTCATCGGCGCGGTCAGTCGTACCTCTAGTTCGCGGCCTGCTCGCAGCGGCCGTACCAAGAAATGACAGGACGGTTGTGAATATCGCTAGCAATTGGATACATTGCACGGTCACTTACCAAATTGCAACTTGCTTGCTATTCTAAGCCGTCAATGTAAAACGCACATACAATTTGTCACTGAATAGTGCAACCAATTGGTACGCCCAAGTAAAATCATTATGACATTTATGTCAACGGTTTGTTGTTATATATTATTTGTAAAAATACGTGGTTTTGTCAACTAATAACTAAAAAAATCAATACTTTCATCTGGTACGTGACTCAATAGTCCTTGAAATGTTTATTTACACTCCTATTTTTACAAGAAATAACGGCACAATTCGGCATTTTGCGGATATGTCCGAGCTCATCCTGCAGTCGCGGGTAAGTTGCGACTGGCTAATAGGGCGCGCATCTGTCACACTATAAAGGCCTATCGGCCATAACGCTGCGACATGTTCCATGCCACCGTTAGCTATCTATACTGATCTGTGTTCACATCGATACATTTAGGTTCCAACGGTTTTTCATTGTAAATATGTGTATAGTATTAATTGACGTACATTTGTAACTTCATGAAAAGTAACGCACGAGACAGAAAATATGTCGATCGAAAAGTTGATTGGCCCTTTTAACGCGGATTTACTTTTCATCCCGCTCGCTCGTACTCGCATATAGGTGCGAGTGAGCTGGAAAGAAAGTATGTCCGCGCTAATATTACGGCGACAGCTCATGATACGGCTATTAAGATATTAATGCTATTAAACTTCGGCATACGAGCTGTGGTATACCAGACCCCAAATGTATAGAAACTTCATATAAACATTTTTCACCTCGTATGCGGGGGGTTAAGTAATACCCTTACTCATAAACGTCTGCTAACTTAGCAAGCTAAGTATCGTATCTCCCTTTCGGTCTTATCAATAAGTTCATAAGGGCGAAAGGGACAAACAATACTTAGCGCCTTAAGTTACGAGTCGTTTATGAATAAGGGGGTAAATATTTAAATGCTAATACACCAATTGTACTTCTTATGTAATAGAATCATGGTATTACATCACATGAAATGCCAGTGAAGCATCCGTCTATTTTTAGTAATAAATATTTGTAACTAGACCAATGAATACTAAGACGCCAAACTGAAAAAAGAACAAATTATTTTATAACTTGCAAAATAAATTATAAATATTGGGTGTCATATACCGAAGAAAAAACGACCAAGATCACCAACGTCCAAGGTGGGAATCGACCACATCTATACGCATAGTTAATTGGAGAGGCCTACGTCCAGCAGTGGACTATCATAGGCTGATAACGATGATGATGATGATTCGAGAGTCAGCGTTATTCTTCCAATAAAAGTTTGGTAAAATCCAGCCTTAATGGGATATTTAACGAACAATTTGAGAAAATGTTCTTAATGCGTCTTAGTATTCATTTATCTATGTCAGGGACAAAGATCATCATAGGCCCGCAACACATTCCATCGTCTCTAGTCAATTATGTTATGCAATTAGCTATGTATTTATTGTAAGTAAAACAATGATCTTGTAAATATAAGATATAAATATAATATTACGTTTTAATTTATCAAAATGGCGTTTTATTTAATTTTCGTTTTTTTTTTTAATATAGATGATTTATTAAGATATTATCCTAAAGCCAGGCTTACGCCGCGGCCACGAGATCGGTCTAAGGCGACCGGCTTAACGGAAAACGTATGGTGCTCCCTCTCGTACCCATATCGGCATCCAGCTCCAACTCACTTCCGCAAAACACATGAAAAAATTACGACCCAGTAAAAAACTTTAAAATAAATAACAAATAAAAAAATTGTCCCAGGTCCTGCTGGGGAGGTAGGGTGCCCAGAAGGCTGGCCGCATTGCCACGCTAGACTACTATTGCTAAGTCTTTGCGCGAAATACTAGCCAGCCCTCTGGTCATTCGACGCCTCTATAAGGCGGTTACAATACGTTACATTACATTATAAATATCAAGGGATAATCTTAAACAAATCTACCTATTTTGATATTTTCTACTAAGCGACGATATGTATATACTTAATCTTTTCAGTCCATTGCTGAACATATACCTCTCCTATTACCTATGCGTATGACAAATAAGACACATAGCAAATAATATATCTGTGTCTAGGAACGAAAAGAAGAAAGATATATCTTCGCCGGGATTCGAACCCGGAACCTTCAGCTTCAGGTACGGTCATTACCGACTTGGACTACAGAAGCAGCTGTCAAACAACAATATCAGGGCAAATTTTACCCGCTACAAATTTAAAATATGCTTATCACTGAAACCCATAACTCATGGATGTTTAAGATATTACGGATTACCCATCGCTAGACAACGTTATGTGATCTTACAATGGCCGCCAATTTTAATATGTGTGTTTCGTTCCAACTGACTCTGAAGGTGGATTTAGACCTAAATTCTTTCGTTACACAAAATGTGATTCGTCAAAATTCGTTGATTTCGCAGAGTGGGGGATATAACGAGCATTCGGTCGTTTAGTCTAAATCCTCCTTGACAGGTATGTCATAATTCTACGACAATTGTTGATATGTGCGTATCGTGTAAATACAGTCTGGCAAAAAAGAGTAGAAATTAAAAAGTAGCAACATCGTAGTGTCGTCCCTTTCAAATCAATATGCGTGAGAAAACGGGACGACACTACAATGTTGCCACTTTTTAATTTCTACTCTTTTTTGCCAGACTATACGAGAAGAAATGCCAACGATCTTGTTCACTTCAATCACAATTTTGTTTGAGCGACATAGCGTCTGGAAATATTCTATTAGTCCCATATACCCAACTAATACATCAGAAATTATTCCTGTATTAATTATTCTGATTAAATAACAGGAAGATGATAATATAATGTAAAGGAAAACAGGTTACTCTACTCTTAACAACGTAGGCGATGGGTCGATGTGCGAATGGGTATTGTGTGTCTGTGCTGTTCGTGTTATGTGCAGTGTGTGCAGTGTGTGTGAGTGATTACTGTGAGCAACTTAGGAATTTGACACTTGGTAAGAATAATACTACTATAATATATTAAAAAGACTGTACGTTTTATCTTTTTAGCGACAGAATTAACTAGTCAACAAATATTTTTATTTCAAATTGTATACGTGAATGTGAGGATCGAGTCTGAGTAAAATAAATTTATAAACTGTCAGTCTAAATGTCAAAAATACGCGGCAATATTTTCGACGCCATGTCTAATCTAGTGGAAATTGATACCTATGCTGCCCCGGAAAGCATAAACGCAGTTACTAGTTTTAAAATGATAGTTAATACAGAACATAATTTGCAGTTGAATAAAGTAAACAATTGATTGACACTTCAAAACTAGTTACTGCGTTTATGCTTACGGGGGCAGTATGGTAAAAAAGTATTAGGATGTTTACATTCTCTCTTTTCGATCGTGCTGAGCATACCTACTTGTTTTGGGTCACATTTTCAACCGATTTTTAAAAAAGGAGGACGTTCTCAATTGTTTTTTTTTACTTAGAACCTGTCTGGGTCACTAAATGCAATTCAGTTTAGGGCCTAAACTGAATTTTGACTGTTCTGCTTTGAGTCCTACAAAGTAATGCCAAAACCTACAATAAGATGACACGCTATTGAAACAACTATCCCAAACGATAATATATATGTGTTAAAAAAAAATCTAAAGGTCAGAACATGGTCATAAAATTTTTGTGTAATACTTTTTTCATCACACTTGCTGTCTAAGCGCGCGCGCGTAGCGGGAGTAATAGAAAAGTGATATTCCCTAGGGAGTAATATAAATGTCAGTACATACGTCATTTAATAATATTACCTACGTCATAAAACTTATTTTTTTGTCGGCAAGTATGATAAAAACATTGTATGCATCACGGTAGGTAAGCGGAATACTAACTCGAGTCATAAAAGCCTAAGCCCTTCTAACACTCTCGTTAGTAATTCCGTACTTACCTCCCTTGATGCACAATGTACTATTAACACACTTGTGACTAATTATTACGACCTTGTACTAATTTCTTATCTTAACACAAAATGTAAAAATAAACTACATTATAAGATATAATATTCGTGAGTTTCCTTGTAGACCTTAAGTTTGTGCAACATTGTAATACAGTGTGTAAGTCTAATACGGGCAATCAATTAAACCAGGCATGGGATTCATTAGTGTAATCATGGATTACAAGGTTTTATTAAAGTTACTCTTAATTATGACCCCACCGATTTTTTTTAAGATTATCGGAGCAGCAATGTAGGTACGAACATTTGTTATTGTTGATATGGCAGTTATGTCATCTGCTTTTGAAATTAGCTGTCATCGAGTGTTTAACTCGCGTATGTTGCTCTACATTGCGCGCCGAATTATTTTGTATGGAAAATTTTGTTGCTCTAATTTTAAGTAAAAGTTATTTGAATGTACTTATTATGTCGTAAACTAACACCCGTTAAAAGCTTCGCCCGTATGAGACTTACACGCTGTATAACTCAAGCTTTAACAATAATACGTATAATAATATGCCTGGCCTGGGTCGCGTTTTATAAAGTTACATTTTACAATTTCGCTGTTTGCCTCTCTACCGCACGCACATATTGGCTAGAAGGAGAGGTAAACAGCGAAATTGTAAATTGTAACTTTATAAAACGCGACCCTGCAGTCTAAAAAACTTACTTACGAGTCTTAGTATCAAGGATTTAGGTAATCGATTTGAGTCTCAAACAACACTAGGAATAGCGGAGTTACCAATGTATTAAAAAATAAACCGGCCAAGAACATGTCGGGCCATGCTCAATTGCTCAGTGTAGGGTTTCGTAGTTATTCAAAAACGGCTGGGCCAATTATATGTATTCGACAGTTTTATTTAAAAAATAAAAAAAGTAATTTTAAACAAAATAAGCTTTTTATGATTTTTTTCATATTTTTTGGACCCACGGATCAAAAGAGCGGGGGTGACATAATTTATTTTATCTCTGAAAATATTGACTATAGAGAAAGGCTCCTTCTTTTGGCACTCTTATTATTTTTAAGAGACCTATTCAACGATACCCCACTTCCACACTATAGGATTACAGCAAAATAAAAAAATTAACCCAAGTTTACGAGTAGGGGGTACCCAGATTTTTTATATTGTATTCTACCACTTTGTTCACGTGATTCATATATATAAATATACCAAAATGCTAACGGCCTATTAGGAGCTATGCTGTGAGCAGTGTTACCTATTCACTAAGGAAACCGCCTTGCTGTTAGCGCTGTGTCAGCGCTGCGGCAGCATCGAGCCTAAAAATGGTATTCACTAATGTACTTTAAACGACACTAGTAGATACTGTGCTCAACCAATCATGTCGCTTAATTACTGGATGCCTGAAGCCCACAAAACGCGATCACCTCATCAATTGAGCGGAATCGCTCCTCCATACATACGCAGAAACGTGGCAACCGCAGTAGAACGTGAAAAACAACTGCGCGATTCCCGACATCCACTGCATCTACTTAAACCTATAACTCGCAGACTAAAATCACGTAGCAGTTTTATTACCAATCCCGCTCTCGAGTACCAAACGCCAAAAGAGGCCCGTCTTAAAGCATGGAGGTCTGAACTTGACGCGAACTCTCTTGATATAGTACCTGCAGAGCACTTGCCACCTGGAGCAAACGAAAAATGGATTACCTGGAAAGCCCTGAATAGATTGAGGTCGGGAGTGGGCCGATCGAAAGACAACCTCCTGAAGTGGGGAATCGGCCCAGAACAAAGTGACATCCTCTGTGAGTGTGGCGATTTACAAACAACAAAACACATGATGCAGTGCTCCCTGTGTCCAATTACGTGCACTTCGGAAGATCTGGCAAAAGCTACTCCCCGAGGAGTAGAAGTGGCGAGATACTGGCAAAAAATAATTTTTGCCAGTATCTCGCATTTGATCCCTTTACACGAATAAGAAGAAGAACGACACTAGTGCTCGGCGACGAATGCGGCGTGAGCTGGAACTACACTGCGTCGAGAGTTTGACGTTTAATGTACGAACTTCGTATTCTCTAACGAAAAACAGCGACTATATCGCCCACAACCTCGCTCACAGCCTCGATTCCTAATGTCAAATAAAAAAGCTAGGATTTTAGACAAGGCTGTCTCGACGTCGAGCTCGTTGACGAACGCAGCGTCGAATGTGTGAATAAGAGAATAGCATAGGCAGACAGACGGACATGGCGAAACTATAAGGGTTCCTAGTTTACAACGAAACCCTAAAAAATACACTAAGTTAAGTGAAAGCCCTGTTTTTCTATTTTTGCTTCTGGTGGTTCATATCTAAAGCCCCTTTTCCATGAACGTACTTAAGTTACACCCACATGAGCTGATTATTCCTTTGTTCTTCAGTTTGACATTTCCGTTTGGTATACAGTTACAAAATATAAGTTAGTTAATATACAGTGTGTTAACATGATGCAGGCTTTTATTTGAACCGAGGATTGAGATGCAGATTCTTAGCCAAACCATGTGCATTATTTGTTTAAAAATCCTAATTTTAAAAGTAATTATCTTTCTAAGAAAACTTAATTGAGAAGCAATGTACTTCAAAATAAATCGTTAATTGGCACTTGACAATGACAGATCGCAGCTACTCGCAACGTTTGACAACTAAGCAGTACACGCGTTACATTGATCGTTCGAACGAAATAAAAATAATTGTACAGTTAATTTAAATATTTGTCAACTCTTAATACTTGAAAACGATTGCCAGTAATGCCGTATTACTTATTACCCATTTTCGTAAAAGCCTGGGTCATGGTAACACACTGTATAGGTACGTATGCAACTTACAATAAACTATCAAGCAATAAGGTGATAAACTGACAAGGAAATTGACACGAAAAGGCATCTAGTGTCTATTTTTAAACGGTTTTTATTAACTTCACCGCGTATCAACTGTCGTCGATGCTTCAAATCTTGTGATCGATTTTTCGACCACTTCTACTGCACCGAAATCAATAAAATTTGGAACTCTTATCAAGTCCCCATGACAATGCAATATTATAATATTTGTATCCTTGTATCCTCAAAGCCTGATGCTGCAGACGTACTGCTTACCTTAACCGAGAGTGTTAGACACGTGAAAATGAAAGTATAGCATGTTTGGCATAATCAAATACTAACGGCCTGATCTTGACTTCCAACTCCTCACTCTTGATACTGCAGTACTGCCTACAATAACCGCAAGGTTTATCGATATGTTTATTTTAAAGAAGTTCTTTAGATATTAAGTAGAAACATGCGAATTTAAAACTAACGTCCAACTCCTCAAACCTGATACTCCAGTGTTACTGCCTGCCACAACCGCTAGGTTTAGCGATATGTAGTTTTTGAAGTACTGCTTTAGATATTTGGTAGAAACATACGGATTTCATTATCATCATCATCATCATATCAGCCACTGGCAACATACACTGATCAAAGACTTTCGTCTTCAAACCCTGCAGAATATTGGGCTAAAAGATACATACGGATTTAATACTGACTTCCAACTTCTCAAATACTCAAATCTGATGCAGCTGAGATACGTGCCACTGCCTGCCATAATCGCCAGGTTAATCGAAATGTTGAATTTAAAGTAATGCTTTAGCTAAAGGGTAAAAACATATACATTGAATACTCACTTCCAAATCCTCAAATCTAATACTGCAATATTACCATAGTAGTTATATATTGAGACTTTTGAACCAGGCCATATGCTACAGCTTCGCTTTGCTTCGCTTTCGCGGCTGGCTCAAAAAATCCCAATATATAACTATAATTATGCAGCTGTGGGCCAGAATCCCGTGATGCATTTGAGCTAGTTTCCGTTCATAATTATGCAGCTGTGAGCCAGAATCCCATGATGCATTTGAGTTAGTTTCCGTTCATAATTATGCAGCTGTGGGCTAGAATCCGACTTGGGTTACTTTTCCTTGCATTGAACAATATGAGTTAGAATCCAAGTTGGTTAGTTCCAAATACATTAACGTGATTTAATTCGATGCTAATAAAAAAATGCAAAAGGCTTAACACAACGGATACAAGCTAGCATTGCACCCACCAGATCTTGTTCTACTCGAGAACTAGATCTCGTAACGTACCATCATTGCCCAGATTTGCAACGGGTAGAGATTTGCCGGGCTAGGTTTATTACGGTGTTTGTCACACTCTCACAACACAGAATTGGCCAGAAACTGTGTGTCAGAGGTGGATTGATGTTTGAGATTGAAATTGAGATTGATATTTGAGATTGATATTTGAGATTGATATTTGAGGGTGGATCTCCAACGTTACTACGACCGTCTAGCAACATGGATCACCGGTTGTGTATTATACGCCACCGCGTGTGTGTATTATACGTCACCACGTCATATTGTACACCACCTGCATACAGAGTATGGCAGGAAATTTTAGGTGTACACGCTGTCGCGTTACCAATTCAACGTCACAAAGTTGGCCAGACCCTGCAACATGAACTGATAAGAGCACTGCAACTACCGGTCGGTGTAATCGCTTGTACTCCGATGTTCCTATCAACGTAAATTATATTTATGCAAACTATTATAAAAACTTCATAAGCGCGATGCAGGCCTAGTGTTCTGATTGGTTGGTACATATGACGTCGATCCTATTCATTTAATAATTTTAGTTTAGCCTTAGTTACATATCTAACGGCTCTGGTGAAAAGAGTGCAACTTCCCGATGCTTGTGAGAAACGTTATAAGTTGAATACAAGTATATAGGTTTATACATCGTTTTCCAAAACATTCCGGTGAGTTATATCCTTTTACACTAAAGCCCCAGATATGCATATAATAATGCAATGTAGAATGAATAATTGTGTAGACTGGTCACTCACTGTTTCTATTCCTACCTATATCTTATGAACTTGAAAACTTAAATTTTATGAAAATATAGGATAATCTACGAAATTTCTGATTTTTAAAAACTCTTATAATCGTATAAGGATAATGGTTAGTTGTATGAATGGTAGTATGAACTTAAATTAGGTTTTAAACCTTTCAATTCGGGTGTAAAAGCAAATCTATAGAAACATACTGGTATTTACTGAATTCTTATTTTCATTTTTATAATAGTCATGTCGACGCTTTCGGTTGGTTCAAAGAGGAGGCAGCATATTAGGCTGTGGAAATCTTATGGCCGATGACGATGATGAAAACTTGTACCTATCTGGTTTTTATCATTTTGTTATCAATGTTTCACTCAAGAAAAATATAGACAATAGTAATAAAACACATTTCATTTTATACCTTGTATACGCTTATTTGCAAGTAACGTTGTATAAACATTATAAGAAATGAAATGACGCTTCTGGTTAGGTATAACTTATCGCAACTCGTAACATGCTAGTCTTTTCGTCAGCATTTTATGAATGTAAGGTGGCCGGCGCTGTATTCTTTATCATGTATTATGTTACAGATATAGATTTATAAATAGATGGCTTATGAATCTTTTAATCCTTGATCTTAAAACAACGAAATAGAATTATACAATAGGTTCAAAAATCAATACTAGTTAAAAAAATAGTTAATAGTTTTCAATAAAATTGATGTGTAACATATAGGAAGTTATATTGCCGCGTGTGTTTTAACCTTTAAAGAATAATTTAAAAAAATGCATAACATTTGGATTTATCAATAAAAACGAGATAAATGAACAACCTTATTCCTATAATTTTGGAACTTTGTCCATCGATTACTCGCGATTTTCAGTGATGATACTTTTTTGTACGTCATGAGAAGCTCTCTTTAATGAACATTAAGTGTAGAAACCAAATTTGTCATTTTAGAATAAGTATTTTTTAGGGAAAGTCACAGTAAGAAGAGTTAGTCCTGACGAACCCTAAATTTACGTAAATATAATTCTGATTTTCACTTTTTTCCCTTGCAATATTAAAAAATATTTCTTATCCTATTTTATTGTACCTTGTAAAAAAATAGATTTAAGTCTATTTTCGTTGGTTGTTCCCGGTTAGTTTACCCGCAAATAGAGTTTAGGTAATTTTCTTATCTGTTTAAGTTCACAGGCTTTTTTCATACTTAATTTATAAATGTATTTATGCCCAATTGGAGAAAAGAATATGCGCTAACGATAGTGATGATGAAATTTACTAAAATTAAAACGTTCCTTCTAAATAGGCATGTTCATTTACACGTGTTGCAATGTTCACAGTTTTCTTTGACAACCCGATACTCTGCCGCCGCGCCTTTGTGGTAAACAAGTAACTAGCTATTTTCAATACTATTTATGTACTTAAAGTTGAATAAGCGATATTACCATTTCAAATAATAATATTTAGGTCTAAAGTTGAGTACTTGAACTCAACGCTTGAGTCATAAAATTTTGTTTGAGTAAAATACTAATTCATCAAATATTTTAGTATAAAATATAGCGTTTTTATGCACCAATTTCTTTACTATTCCGTATTGTGCATTGTGCTGTTCGTTTGTTATTTAACAAGTGAAGTGAAATAACCTCAAACTCCAATTAAAATGTAAGTAAGTACTCTATTTATTAGATTTGTAAGAAACTTTGTTTAAAGTAATGAAGTTATATGCTTATTATTAATTTTTAAGGTCGGACTCCGAATATTCATCATCATCATCGATCGCGCGCACGCCTTCGCCTGAACCGATGAAGATTTCTACAAAGGATACTAAAAAAAGGAAATCGTCCTCAGCATCAAGGTATTTCACATTTTTTATTAAAATAAAATAGTTTGCATATTTTTATATTTAACGATTTTCTATTTTCGAGTCACTTGATTTTATTTTGATAATAATTTAAACACGTTTTTCGGCTTTAGCTATGATCCTTTCTTAATATAGTTCAGAGTAAAAAACTATAACATTTCTCTCAAATTTGTACATAAATTACATATTTACATGTATTTTAATAGATTTCTTTTTTGTCTTTTAGGTCTGAATTTGAAACAATTAAACAGCGTCAACGTACAGCATCACCTGTGCCTAAGAAAAAAACGAATAAAAAAGTTCGTGCAACTAATAAAAAAAATAATTCAGGATCTAGGTACAACATTTTCTTATTGTTTTTGAAAATGAATTCGGTATTGTCATTACGCAACTATTAACATGATTAATTCGATTGAAATATTATAATGATATTTTATTTTTCCAGTTCTTCAAAAAAATCACCTGACACCGACATCTTCAAAATCATACGCGAAGAAGAGAAGATCACCGACGGGCAAAAACTGAAAACTACTCAGACAACATCATCGTTCACGAGTCGTGTATCTACGGGGTCTTCTCGGCGTACTACGATCACGGACGGTAACTTTTTTATTGATTTGAAAGTGTATAATGTTAGTGATTATCAAAAAACGGACCCTGAGGATCGTTATAAAAAGGCTTTAGCGGTGGTTAGATTACAATGTAAGGAGGACTCGTCTGAGTGGAATCAAATTCAAACGTTTTTAGGTCAAGCCTTTAATATTTTTGAACATTGTGAGCCAGTTTATTTTAATAATTATAAAAAATAAATAGTTTAATACATGCATGTCTTATGTATCAAAATTCATAATAAGCCTTCAAATATTGTTATTTTCAATTCAAAAGTTGTTAGCTTCATTATTATATAATAACGTTATAAAATAGGTGGGTTATAAGAATAATCTCTGTGATAGCAAGGGATGGATACGCCTCGAATATGAATTAAATCTTAAGCATGATGTTTTAAATTCAAAATGTCTCGTGCTGCTATCTGAATATTTGCCATACAAAAATATTACAGGTTTTCTGTTCATTTGTCATAATGCCAAGTATAAATAAATAAAAAATAATATTTATATATTTTTTAAATTTCAAAGAACTGACAGGGTTGCTTTGGAGAGCTATTATTAAAGAGTATTTATAAATATATTCAAGGCGTATCCATAATTTGCATAGTGTCCTGATCATTTCATTTTTAAAATCCAAGTCAGCCGTTTTGATTTTTACAACGTATGCTAACAGTAAACATTTTTCGGTGGATAACAAGTAACAACGGATATATTTTTATTCGTGTATGACAAAATACGGTTTCAAAATAGTCTAACAGGTTTAACATTTGTTTTTTGTTTTAATAAATTCCATCATGCCTTTTTGTGTTCCGTGTAGCGCGTCTGTAGATAAAAACAAATGGATAGGCCACCTTCGAAGCACTGCACATAAAACAATTGTAAGTTCTAATAAAGTAATCAATGATGGTGTTGAAATAGTAGAGTCAGCATTTCGGATGCGCATTGCTACTTATCGTATATCAGCAAGCAACGACCAAAGTCTTGGGTCTGTCGATATATTTATGAACTCTATTAAAAACAAAATAAAACGGCTTTTAGATGATTCACTTATGAAACATACGTGCGTCAAAGTAAATTTCGAACTCTTTGGGATGTTCCTAATGTTCAAAGACAATAGTCAATCAATAAAGTCATTTGGAACTAAAAATAAAATTTTATATCTAAGTTATGATTTTGATGCACTTTTTTGCGAGATAGTTAACAGTCTAAAGAAAAAATTTGAGGAGTTTCAAGATCGTGATAGTGGGTGGGCTTTTGTCAGTAATTCACATTTAGAGATTAACATAAACAAGTACCAACCATTACGAGGTTCAAGCTATGTAGACCTACCAAAGTTCATTAAAAACAAAAAAGCGTGTATAAATATACAAAACAAGGATCAATGCTGTTTTTTATGGTGTGTAACAGCGGCTTTGCATCCTTGTACCAAACATCCTGAAAGGGTATCATCATATCCTGATTTTCGTGACGTTTTGAATATTTCAGAAATTTCTTTTCCAGTCACATTTGTGGACATCAGAATATTTGAAAAGAACAATCCGACGATTTCATTGTCTATTTTCGGTTTAAAAGATAATAAAATTATTGTGGGTCCACTTTACAAGTCTGTAGAAACAAATAATAAGAAAAGTAGAAAAAATATAAACCTTCTTTTAATGGATGATGGTAGCCGCCCACCGCATTATGTTTTAATTAAAGACTTGAGTCGTCTGGTGCGAAAACAAGTAACGAAACATAATGGTAAGATATACTTTTGCGAAACTTGCCTACTATTTTTTCGTACACAGGACGAACTAGCAAATCACTTATGTACTGGAATAGTTACGGTTTTACCAGAGAAGGGAACTGTCATTAAGTTTAAACATTTCGATCGTAAACAGAATGTTCCATTCGTTATATATGCAGATTTTGAATCATTACTAGAACCGATTGAAACTACTGATACTGATACTGCTGATACTAGTGATAGTAATGTCCCTAACACAACAACCTTGCATCATCATGTACCAGCCGCCTTTGGATATTATATTGTGTGCAATGCAGATCCAAGTCATAATCGTTATTTCTCTTATCGTGGTACTGATTGTGTTGATAGATTTATTGAAGAAATTTATAAAGATATTAATGACATTTATAGAGTAGTTAACAAAAATACCCCCATAATATTAAACGAGAATGACGAGCAAAATTTTTTAAACTCTAAACGATGTCATGTATGCAATCATTTCCTATTTTCTGATCGGGTTAGGGATCACTGTCATATTACAGGAAATTATAGGGGAGCAGCTCATAGCCTATGCAACTTACAATATAAACGTCCTGGTTTCGTACCTATTTTTTTTCACAACCTGTCTGGTTATGATTGTCATCTATTTATTAAAAAACTAGGTGAGGCACCTGGAAACGTAAAAGTTATACCTAAAACCAAGGAAAACTATATTTCTTTTACCAAATTTATTCCAATTGAGAACGAGTACTTTCAGCTTCGTTTCGTAGATTCTTTTAAGTTTTTGGATGCAAGTTTAGAGAAGCTAACTAAAACTATGCAGAAGTCTGACTTTGTTCACTTACGTAAATATTTTTGTAACGATGATGAATATAATTTACTTACACGAAAAGGCGTGTTTCCTTATGAATATATGAATAAATGGCAACGCTTTGAAGAGAAATGCCTCCCAAGTATTGACTTTTTTTACAATTCGCTTACTAATAAGAAAGTTTCTAGAAAAGCTTATAAACATGCACAATCAGTGTGGAACAAGTTTAAAGTTCGTAATTTAGGCGAATACACAGACCTTTATCTACAAACCGATGTTCTTCTCTTAGCCGATGTTTTTGAAAAGTTTCGCGCTACTTGTAAACAACACTATGACTTAGACCCTGCTTTTTATTTAACTGCACCTAGCTTATCATTCGATGCTATGCTTCTGAAAACTGGTGTTGAATTGGAACTTATAGATGACTTTAACATGGTCAAAATGATTCAGTCTGGAATTAGAGGAGGAGTTTGTATGACTTCTCTACGATATGCTAAAGCTAATAACATATACTTACCTCACTATGATCCATCGCAGTTAGACTCATACCTAATTTATATTGACTGTAATAATTTATATGGTTACAGCATGTGTCAGTTTATGCCTTTATCAGACTTTAGATTTCTAGAAAATCATGAAATAAGTTCTTTAGATATCACTCAAATACCCGATGATTCAGATTATGGATTTATACTGGAAATCGATATTATTTACCCAAAAGATTTACATGTTAAACATAATGATCTGCCATTCTGTCCTGAAAAAAGTATTCCACCAGGTGGCATGCATCACAAACTTATACCTAATCTTTATGACAAATACTTTTACGTGATTCATTATATACATTTGAAAACGTGTCTTAAGCATGGTCTAAAATTAAAAAAAATACATAGAGTCATTACGTTCAAACAGTCCCCATACTTAAAACAATACATTGATATGAATACAAGGTTACGTCAACAAGCGAAATCAGTTTTTGAACAAGACTTTTGTAAATTGATGAATAATAGTATATTTGGCAAAACTTTAGAAAATACTGAGAAACGGGTTGATGTACGCTTGGTTAATCAGTGGTCTGACAATAATAATAAAACGAAAAAGAAAATTACAGCGGATAGATTAATTGCAAGACCAAATTTTCACAGTTCATCAGTTTTTACTGAAAATTTGGTAGCAATTCAATTAAAACCAGATCTAATAATGTTGGATAAACCAATATACATTGGTTTCGCTGTACTTGAGTTATCTAAAAGTCATATGTACGATTTTCATTATTCAGTATTCAAACGTTTTTATGATAGCCGACTACAAATGTGCTACACGGACACTGATAGTTTTGTTTATCACATAGAGACAAATGACTATTTTAAAGATTTAAGAACGCATTTTTTGTCTTACTTCGATACTAGTTGTTACGATGTGGGGAATAAATTTTTATTGCCGGTTCATAATAAAAAAGTGCCAGGACTTTTTAAAGATGAAATGAAAGGTGACTTGGTTAAAGAGTTTGTGGGATTGCGTTCGAAAGTTTATTGTATTAAAACCACCGCAGATAGAAAAAAAAGTGTAATTAAAAAAGCTAAAGGTGTGAGAGGACCTGTTATACAAAAATTAAAATTTTCTAATTACGAGAAATCATTATTTCAAGGAAATGTCATAAAAAGAAAAAACATATTATTTAAATCGATTAAACATGAAATATTTACTCAAAGTGTAAATAAAATTGCTTTGTCGCCTAATGACGACAAACGGCTAATATCTGATAATCAAATATCTACAAAAGCTTGGGGACATACCTCAATACTTAATGTTTAATTGATCGGTCATTGTGAAAATTAGGAAAAAAGAAAACATTCCGTTTTTATTGTTAGAGGTTGGTAATATTTAAATGTAAAGGATGTGTACTTTGATATTTACTAGCTTTAGCTTGCATTTGTGTTTAAAATCATGTTTTATGATAAATAAATGTATCTATTCTCGCATTATTTACTTGTTTTACTTATAATCACCCTTCTACCTTTTACACGCACTTTATCGATAAACGTGACAGAAACAAGTTGCGACTGGTTTAGGTTTATACACTTAGCCACGTGCAAAGTTTAAGATATCATATAAAAGGATTGCGCAATTACATTTTGCTGAACAAACAATAGCTAGCCTTTATAAGTGCAGTGTATTTCTTAATTAAAAACACTTTAATAGCATCGATCGTGTCTTCATTATCTACTCACAAGCTGGTAAGTTATATATATATATATTACTAATAATATATTTATTTATTTTTATAAACCATTTAAGTTTCACTAGTGACCATGTAGAATAAAAGATTCCTTAAACGCATTAAGTGTCAATAGAATAAAATCAGTTAATCAAAATAAACAAAAATATACTTATTTTCTGTTATTTCTTGGGTTTTCAGAAGATGGCAGATAACCGACATGACATGGAAGATACAGAAGACATCCAAATTGCATTTTCGCAGTATGCCCAAGACCCGTATGAATTGCCGCGAGAATTCGATGGCAGTGACTTGTACAAAAAAATTAAGAAAACTATTGACAGTCCCAAACCGAAGCAACGCAAAGGAAACCCGAATAACAAGATTATAAAAAGGAGTGTTGGGCATCCGCCATGTTTTGTAATAAATAACAAAGCTGGTAAAGGAAGCAGACTCGTTAAAATTCAAATAATTGACATAAAATATGGTTTTACGGAGCAAAACGAAGAACAAAACGAGAAGGTACTCCTGAACGCGCAGTATGTTGCAAACGATGGGTATGACGAGATAATTGACAGCACTGAAGAGGTCATTAACAAGATTTCGAAGAAAATGTGTGGTTATAGCGTGAATTTATAACGTGTTATATGTAAAATGATTTAATAAACATTATTTAAGTAAATTTTTGTTTTATTTATTTTTCAGTATTTTCGTATACCTATTAAAACGACATCTTTAGTGCTTCAAGAAAATATTTCAAATATTTGTTGATTAAGAAATAAAAATGAAATTGAAAGTTAAAAACATTTATTTTAATAAATATAATTTAAAAAACAAACTTAGAATGTAAAATTATTGCTAGTATACCATTTTTTAATACAGAGAACATTTTTTAACGCACAGTTTTTCTTATGATATACACAGGTATAAAGAAAATCTGAGAAACAATATTTTTTATAGAGTTCTTGAAAATTAGGTACAGAATTTTTTTCGCACAAGTCTATAACAGTACAGTCTGAACACAAGTTTTTTATCCATTTGATTTTTTCCTCGCCCTTCACATAGATAGTTTTATTTTTTATGTGGTTCACAATTAGTCTTTTAAATTCTCTGTAATCAATATAACCTTCACGCCAATAAATACCAAAATGTTTTTCTAACCACCTTGTCTGTCTCTTTTCATTTTCTTCTAATTTAGAAAATGGAAAAGGAGGTTTTATTAATAAAACTTGAGTATATTCCTGCGTGCTGTATGCAAATTCTTTAACAATAAACTCGTTTTTATTTGTTTTAAATCCTTGAAGATCGGCGAATATATAGTTCTCCATCTTAAGATACTTTTTTCGTAATATTACTTAAAGGGCTGTATTCAACAATACTATCGTTCAAAATAAGGCAATATGCTGAAGTTTGCGCAGGTATATCTGATTCACACTCCAACTCGATCCGCACATCAACCGAGCCGGTTTTTATGGTTTCGTTTTGACGAGAACAGTCGATAACAAACACAGGAGCAAAATTTTTAAAGTCTGTAGGATTTAACATGGGTGCTGGGACACGGTTATAATAAGACTGTTGAAATTTCGCATACTGTTCATATAATATAGCATATTTATCAACTGAAAAACTAACGTTGAAACTTTCATATGGAAAGTAGGTTGAATTTAAAAAAACTTTAACGTCTCTCAAATTACAATGATCAAAATGCGTCATGTCTTTATGAGCCATATTTTTTCGGTCTGTTTTCAAGCCAACTATAATGTAACGGGGTTTTTCAATTTGGGATGAAGTTTTTATTGCCCAAGAATGTTTTGATATTTCAGGTAAGAGTGGATATTCGTATAAATCCCAATTCCTAAATGCTATTTGTATTGCGCGATCTCTTTCCAAGTATTTCAGTAAATTCAATCTTTCGCGATCAGACACCTTGACATGCGGCATACGCCATACTATCTTAGATATAGTAATGTTATCTACATATTCATTCGCATTTAGTTTTATGCTATTTAAATTAGTATTGGACCGTAACATAATAAGTTCATGCTTGCAATTAATAATTATCTTGTTGTAGTCCTCAGCAAACCCAAGAATTTTATTTAAAGGGATAGATACAGAAAATGATCCGTGTGAATTTTTTGTACCATTGACATCCCATCCCCATAACTTTGACATCGATGCTTCAAATTCATTCATGGAAACTAGCGACTTCATAGTTGTTGTAATCCCAGCGTTTTTAACTTTATCTATTTCGATTCCATTGAGTTCATATCGAATATCTTGAAAAAGATGAAGAATGGGGTTATTCGTAAGAAGAACACTTTTTACTGCTGATTTTGTTTCTCTATTGAATACGGTTATTGTACCCTCAAGGTATAAAGTACTTGCTGATGGTAATACGTAAAGATCCTGCTGGTTTATTGGTATACGTATTTCATCATTAAAATTAAAGCTGGTTACGTATGGCTTGTACGAATGGTACTCAAAACTCTCGATGGAGTTGTCAAAGATGAAAGGTTCAGATAAATTCAATATACTCATTTTAATAGACCTAGGCTTTGAAGAAATTGTTTATTTTGTTTTGTAAGTGGTACTTTAGGTCTTCTTTTCTTGATTGCCAGATGAGTACTAGTATTGATTTTAACTGTCGTTGAAGTTTTATTAAAGTCTATCATTTTTTTCTCAGGTGTAAATATATTTGAATCTCTTCTCCTCGTAAATTAACTAAATTATTGTTACCATCTAGTATCCTTATTGTAATTGAACTAAGACTGCTTTGGGTAACAGGAAAATATATAACGTTTTTTGGTGTTTCAATAATCCGATACCCAGGAGGCACATTAGGCACAAATTCGTGAATTATGTGACTAGGTTTTCCATTAACAAACGATCCACTTACTATGTCACATTCGATGCGTACTATAGTTGTTGACAGAATGGAGACAGGATATGGAGATTCGGTTAATATATTTGCTTGAATAGATTCTATGCCGAAACCGAGTAAACTACCAATAGAATTTTTTCTATTGAAATGAATGTCTTTACTGCACAGAATAGATGTTTTTAAGGTATTATTATTGCATGTTAACTTAAATGAACATCCTTGCAGGTTTTCCTTAAAATAATCGTCGATATCTTGAAGTTCATATGAGCCTTCGGGAATTTCAATTATTTCGTTGATACCATAGTGTAATTTATTGTTTCTGCTGTCAATATTGGGTATTGAATTGAATGTTGAGATATACAATAGCCCGCATTCATGTTCACCATCCAGTTGAAGACCAGGTGAATGGTTTGTTATCAGAGTAGATGTTGTTCCAGTTATAGACAAAGTGAAAGACATAGTGTGAATGATAAAAATGTTTATTGTACAATGGTATTTAAACGGTCATACCAAAAATGTTTCAAATATTTTGTACATAAATGACCACAATTTACGGTATCAAACTTTTGATATGTTTTGTAATTATAATAAATAGTGTTATTATTTAAATACTTCTTTAATTCTAGTGGAGGTGGAAGATCACCATAACTATTAAAATATTCACAATGATTGTTATATTTAACATAGGCTACCCAGTGAGTTCCATTGTTTTTGGAACTATCTAAGTTTAAAATTCCACATTCTACTCTTTTAGGCCGCTTTGGCAAAGTATCTCTCATAAAAACTCCACGAAAATGGGGAATATCAGAAGAGTGGTTAAGAATATCAACATTTGAAAGAGCTCGCCTGGGTAACCTTTTACTTAGTTTTTTGGCGTTTTTATGCATAATCCTTTTCCATTTTTATATGGTTTAATATGAAGCCCTTTTCCGATGGCAATAGATTCCATCATCTTGTTATGTCGTTCTGATTCAGCCAAGTTTTTTCTTGCGGCTTTGTAGTCACCTACAGCTTTAGCAATTCCGGCAGCTCCACCAGCTAATGACCCAAGCGCAGAAAGTCCGGCAAAAATAGGTATCAGTGGTAATATACCTCCGGTTTTTGGAATCGGTATTACACGTGGCATTCGTACTTTTGTTTTATTAGCAAAAACTTTTTTTGCAGCTATAAGTGCTCGATCGAATATATGACCTTTGAGTTTAGGTTTCTTTTTTATTTCAGCACGTATCTTAGACACAAAATGTTTAAATGGCTTTAGTCCTGCACCAGCTTTTAATTTTGACTTCATGACCTTACGTACTAACCAAGAAGCAATTTTTTCCCCTGTCCCAACATTTTTCGACTTTCCCCTTTGTTTAGCCATTTTGTAAAGTTCTAAATCTGCACGATGTCTATCAGCTAAGTTCGAGTACCTATCATAAGCTATATCGTGCTTCATACACGCATTATCTAGAGGGTTTATTCCTTTATCACCTCTTTGTAACCTTTTATGTAATTTCGTGCCCGGTCCACAATAATTATAACCAGGTAAGTGTAATTCAAAAGGTAAACTATTAATAGCACTATTTAAAAGTCCTCTTCCTTTCATACCCCTTATGATACTGAGAAATTATATTTACGATAAGTGTATTAATATAACTTACACAACATCATTTTTATCAATCCAACTGTTTTCTTTTTCACTAAGTCCTAACCATTTAACATATAGCTTTGTACCCTTCTTTTTAATCACTCTTTCAATAAGATAAACGTCTGGATACTTTGTTTTTTGCAATTCTTCTTCATAAAAGGTACCGAGTATAGTATTTTTTTGTTGATCTTCAATATGGTATGTTATAGGTTGAGTACGATTAACATGTTTGATTGTGAATAATTCTGTAGACCAATTAGGTGTATAACCTTTACAAAAGACACTTTTATACTTACTAATACGTACTCGATCTCCTACATTGAATTTATTCAATTTATGATGTATACTAGATTGCGATCTTAGAATGTTTCTTTTTACTTTAATTTCATTATCGAAATTTACATCAATAGGTTTAAATTTTATTGTACGGTGTACAGTTTCATTATACGATTTCACTATTTCGTCTAATGGAAGACCAACCCATTTATAATTTCCAGCGAAACTAAAATATTTATATAATTTAAACTTAAGCGTCTTTATCAATCTTTCAACAATGGAGGCCTTTTTAGTAGAATACGATGAGTAATGATTTATCTTCAATGATTTTAAACAGGCATCAAATTCATTATTATAAAACTCTTTTCCATGATCTGTCTGTAAGTTTTTAGGTTTTCGTTTACTTGATGTTATAATTAGAGAGAATGCATTTTTCACATCCGTTTTACTCTTGGATTTTATTGGTGTACACCATGCATACTTTGAAAATGTATCAATAACAGTTAATATATATTTATATCCATTGTTAGTCGTGTGCAGTTTCTGTAAATCAATCAAATCAGCTTGCCATAAATCGTCAATCCCTTTTAATGTAACCGGTCTTCGCTTAAAGTTTTTTCTCGCTGAACGATGGATCTCGTTCACTATTTGTTGTTTTGCCATTATTCAAATATTTTAAGATATTATCTATCTCCTTTTTTGTATAAAAGTTTATTTTCAACTGAGCGGCAAGGTGATAAAGTTGATTATTTATAGTATCAAACAGAGAATCTATAGATTTTTTGTCGTATATATTCTGAATATATTGATCAACGTACTGCTTGTTCACCGCATCATTAGGTGATAAGGGTTGCGCGACTCCCTTTAATTGAGAAGATTTTAAATCAAAATATCCTGCGTCAGTTTTAAGCAAAGCCTTATCCTTAAGTTCGGGAATCTCACTAGATCGCAAGCGTTTATGCACATGGTGACCGAATTTGTCGATTTTCATTGTATATTGTATTGAAGTCAAACTACAACTGTTAATAATAAATCTTTATTTTATTTATATATTATTTACTAAACCTGCTTCGTGCAATTCTTCAATGACAGATATGATTTCGTTATCTAATCCCGTATTGCCAGCGTCACGAGATGCTATAAGCAGTTTCAATCTTTCTACTAATTAGGTTAGGATCATCCCAATAGACATAAGAAACGTCTGTTTTAGCTTTTTTCATTGAAGGCAAACCATCACCGGATACAAGTATTTCTTCACTTAACGAACGTTGTTTGCTTAATTTGAATAGTGGCTTTATAATGTATAAATATTTCATACCCTTGTTGCTTTTAATCGGCTTATTTGGATCAAAATCACGTCTGTGAGCATTTGTTGTTAATAATAAGGTTTTATACAATCGTTTATCGTCTTCGGTGATTATATGTAAGTCAGGTATTTTCTTAAACAGCAAATTGCTTATACCTTCCGTTAAGCAATAAGATTTTCCGCTTATTATTAGCTCTTTATCATTAACAGTAATCGGATAAGATCCAAACATCAACCTACCCCGCTCCATTCGTACACCAAAAGGAATGTTCGTGTTAGAATATTGTTTTTGCCACAATGGATCTTCACGTGGAGAAGCATACGAATCTGATGTTCTGAATGAAGCATTATTTGATGTGTCGGAATCATTTTCATTGATAATATCATTTTGTTCAAAATCAACTTGATTAGAACTAATGGTACTCTCATTTTCACTTTCAGATTCAGACGATTTTCCCACAAATGTTTTATTAACTAAACTTTGTCTCTTTTCGTTGGCAGAAAGACTATATTTCAAAGTTTTTACAGATTTATTCCAGTTAAAACCTTTGTTATCAAAATCCGTGTCACTAATATTTAGATTGTTATCATTATTATGTTTAACCATCTCATTTAAAGGATCTGTGATTGGTTTCAACATTGTTTCCAACATTATATTATTATTGGTTTTAGCATCACGAATTAACTTAATTTTTTTTCGGACAGCATCAGCAGATTGGAGCACTTTTTGTTTAAATACCTTTTCATCGTTAATTTCAACATTCATGTCTGTTCTAGACCGTTTCATTTTGAGTAATAAGTTTTACATGTCGTGGCTTCCTTTTATGTAAACACCTAATCCAGCACGATAAATGTGTCAAAACCTTTCCTATAGCACCCAGAATTTCTATTACAATCTTTATTTATTACTAAGTAACTAAATGGCATGTTCCATACTTGGGAACACATTTCGCGAAACTGAAACCACGACATATCACTTCCTACATGTTCATCATAAACATGTCGTAAATTCACATCATCTTGTTTAAACAGGATTATTAAGTTAGCATTGTCTCTTATCAACTGTTTAGGTATTTTACTGTACGTCTGGTTTAGATAGAAGCTATCTATATTCTTATGTCTTCCCATTGCGAAGTAATCTCGTATATTATTTTGATTTTCACAGGCAACGTCGTCAAAAATCATGATCGAATTAGGGTTAGCATTATGAGGACTTATCACTTCATCATTTTCAGAATATTTATGAAATGAAATTGATGGCACTAACTTTAAAACTTGCTCTAAAAAATCATACATGGGTTGGAAAAGTGTTTTGGAGTAAACGTATACATTATGGAACCGCAGACCTTGTTCATGTAGCAGCAAACCAATAATCAAATTCGTTTTTCCACAGTTTGATGAATTGTGTCAGGCAAAAGTGTGCCATGTCGAAAATGGCGTTTATTGGGTGAAGAGCAAACGACATCCAAATGCAATCTCTGCGATTGCTTTATAAACTTCATACTACTAATATGCACGTGTAACAAGTTTGAAGGACTTTTTGTAAATACTGTATTCGTATAAACGTTGAGTATATATTTAAAAATAGCATAGTAACTCAATTCGATTGATACAACATTAAGTATGCGTTTGCGTTGTAATAATGTAAGACAGGAGAACGGGAGGCAATCAGAATTTAACGGCAATGCAACGGAAAATAACCCAAATGCATCTCGGGATTCTGTTCCACTACTGCATAATTATGAACGGAAACTAACCGAAATGCATCTCTGGATTCTGTTCCACTACTGCATAATTATGAACGGAAACTAACTCAAATGCATCTCGGGATTCTGGCCCATTTGAGATTTTTTGACCCGGCCCGTAGTTATATATTGAGATTTTTTGAGCCAGCCGCGAAAGCGAAGCAAAGCGGAGCTGTAGCATATGGCCTGGCTCAAAAGTCTCAATATATAACTACTTACCATAACCGCTATTAGAGTGCCATAACCGCTGAAAGCGTGGGTAATTCGCGTAGGGCGAGAAGTCGGGCCTGCGGCCCTCCGGCTGATAGACTGACAGCGTGAGTGGATCGTGTAGGGCGAGCCGTCGGGCGTGCGGCCCTCCTGCTGATAGAATGACAGCGTGAGTGGTACGCTTAGGGCGAGCCATCGGGCCTGCGGCCCTCCAGCTGATAGAGTGACAGCGAGAGTAGATCGCGTAGCGTAGGGCGAGTCATCGGGCCTTCGGCCCTCCAGCTGATAGATTGACAGCGTGGGTGGATCGCGTAGGGCGAGCCGTCGGGCCTGCGGCCCTCCAGCTGATAGACTGACAGCGTGAGTGGTTCGCGTAGGGCGAGCCGTCGGGCCTGCGGCCCTCCAGCTGGTAGAGTGACAGCGTGAGTGGATCGTGTAGGGTGAGCCATTGGACCTGCAGTCATCAGGTTGATAAGATTGAGAGTATGAGTATACCCTTCAGGTTCGCGTAGGGCGTGCCGTTGGGCCTGCGGCCGTCCGATTGATAGACTGACAGCGCAGGTGGTTTGCGTAAGACGTGCACTCGGACCTGCGGTCCTCCAGTTGATAGAATGACAGCGTGAGTGGTTCGTGTAGGGCGAGCCGTCGGGCCTGCGGCCCTCCAGCTGATAGAGTGACAGCGTGAGTGGATCGCGTAGCGTAGGGCGAGCCGTCGGGCCTTCGGCCCTCCAGCTGATAAAGTGACAGCGTGAGTGGTTCGCGTAGGGCGTGCCGTCGGGCCTGCGGCCCTCCAGCTAATAGAGTGATAGCGTGGGTGGATCGCGTAGGGCGAGCCGTCGGGCCTTCGGCCCTCCAGCTGACAAAGTGACAGCGTGAGTGGATCGCGTAGGGCGAGCCGTCGGGCCTGCGGCCCTCCAGCTGATAGAGTGACAGCGTGAGTGGTTCGTGTTGGACAGGCCGTCGAGCCTGCGGCCCTCCTGCTGATAGAGTGACAGCGTGGTTCGCGTAGGGCGAGCCGTCGGGCCTGCCGCCCTCCAGCTGATAGAGTGACAGCGTGAGTGACTCGCGTAGGGCGTGCCGTTGGGTCTGCGGCCGTCCGACTGATAGACTGACAGCGCAGGTGGTTTGCGTAGGACGTGCACTCGGACCTGCGGTCCTCCAGTTGATAGACAGAGAGTGTCAGTCTCTCCGGTTCACGTAATGCGTGCCATAGTGCCGGCGAGCCTATGGCCCTCCGGTTGATAGACTGCATGGATTGACCCTTTGGGCCCTCGGTTCGCGTCGGACTTTCCGTCAGACCTGCGGTCCTCCGGTTGGTCGACTGACAGTATGAGTTTATATTTTATAGTCTCGAAATTCAACTTGTATAACGTGTACAATATAAAATTTTAAGATCAGTCAAGTCAGATCTCTGTTATCTAAGGTATTGTATGAATAACACGTCCATTTGAGACACTTCGGGCATTCAAGCTGACATTTTTTTAGTGTCGGATGTCTAAAAATATCTATTCAGCAGGGATTCCCCTCTTATTACACATAAAATAATGTCCATTACGTTTACATATGTGTCGTGATTAAAGCGCGAGAGTTAAACGCTAGCACGCATAATTATATTGCATATTACAAAGAAAAGAACATCTTTGATCTAGAATAAGTAGGTATACCTAGTATCGGAAATTAACTTTACAATTGCACTATAAACTTGAAAATAAAATAAGTAAAAAAAGTTTTAAGTTAAACGGTTTTTATTGCACCAAAAACTAGAAAATAAAAATTAGTTGTAACTAACCGTAGATGCTACTTTCTGTAGATTAGTCACGTGAAACTATTATCACTGTAGTCTTCCCAAGTTGGATGCTGAAAGCCACGTTTAGCCTCTATGTCAGTGGATTAAGCGTTACCGAATCGAAAACTTTTACCAAACTAAAATAAAAACGTGGGGCGTTAGGTATTATAAAAAAACATACAAGTTCAAAATATGTACGTAAATGTAGCTTTAATTTTGCTTTAATCTGTTCCAACACTTCTACAGTGGTAAATAGCTTTTATCAAGGCCAGAACAAAACTTATTACACTATTGTTGTCTTGATTTCTATGTGTGTTCTTAAATAACTATTGTATACGTAAGTAGCATCTACGGTTAATTACAACTAATTTTTATTTTCTAGTTTTTGGTGCAATAAAAACCGTTTAACTTAAAACTTTTTTTATTAAACGGTTTTTATTAACTTCACCGCGTAGTTATAAACTGTCGTCGATGCTTCAAATCTTGTGATCGATTTTTCGACCACTTCTACTGCACCGAAATCAATAACATTTGGAACTCTTATCAAGTCCCCATGACAATGCAATATTATAATATTTGTATCCTTGTATTCTCAAAGCCTGATGCTGCAAACGTACTGCTTACCTTAACCGAAAGTGTTAGACACGTGAAAATGAAAGTATAGCATTTTTGGCATAGTCAAATACTAACAGCCTCATCTTGACTTCCAACTCCTCACTCCTGATGCTGCAATACTGCCTACAATGACCGCAAGGTTTACCTTTTATCGATATCTTGATTTTAAAGAAGCTCTTTATATAAGGTCCTAATTTATTAGATGCAGATATTTTTACAGCTGATAGTACTCGGTCTCTGGAGTATAATTAAACCATGAAACATTATAGCTTTTACGATGTTTTTTTGGAGAAAACGGAAAAACAAATTTCCTACGTAAAAACACCCTGTTTTTGTGATTATTAAATGAAAACTCATTGAACAGATTCTAGTACCTCTTTTACGTACCACTTAACTGGAACTGGCCACTTCTCGTCGATAAATTAAATACTTGATTGTCAATGTCATGTTATTTTCCGTTGGATTGTGTCGTTTGATGACATGACAGACAGTGTTATTGTGACATGTGATAATGCACACATGATGATTTTTTTTAGACGAAATTATAATTATTTTTTTTGTTAGGAAAATGAAATCAATAAAATTACATGAAAAGATTTCTTAATTTATATTTAAAGCTAGTTATTTTAATGTAAAGTATCATGTGTTAAAATATCTGCAACTAATAAATTAGGACCTTATATATTAAGTAGAAACATGTGAATTTAATACTAACGTCCAACTCCTCAAATCTGATACTCCAGTGTTACTGCCTGCCACAACCGCTAGGTTTAGCGACATGTAGATTTTGAAGTACTGCTTTAGATATTTGGTAGAAACATACGGATTTAATTATCATCATCATCATCATATCAGCCGAAAGACGTTCACTGGTGAATAAAGGCCTAATAAAGGCCCCCAAAGATTGCCACAAGGACCGGCCCTGTGCCACCCGCATCCAGCGACCTTCACCAGGTCATGAGTCCACCTTGTGGGGGGCCTTCCGGAACGTGACCACCACTCGAGAACCTTACCGCCCCAACGGCCATCGGTTCCACGCTCGACGAGCCCCGCCCACTTCAGTTTAGCGATTCGAAGAGCTATATCGGTTACTTTGGTTCTGCTGCGGATGGTCTCATTCCTAATCCTATCTTGCAGAGAGACTCTTAGCATAGGCCTCTCCATTGCCCTTTGGGTGACTTTGAGCCTTCTTATGGGGCCCATTGTAAGCGACCACGGTTTAGTACCGTATGTCATCACTGGCAACATACACTGCACTGATCAAAGACTTTTGTCTTCAAACCCTGCGGAATATTGGACGAAAAGATACAGACGGATTTAATATGAGTTCCAACTCCTCAAACCTGATGCTGCTGAGACACGTGCCACTGCCTGCTATAACCGCCAAGTTTATCGAAATGTTGAATTTAAAGTAATGCTTTCACTAATGGGTAAAAACATATACATTGAATACTCACTTCCAACTCCTCAAATCGGATACTGCAATATTACCATAACCGCTATTAGTGTGCCATAATCGCTGACAGCGTGAGTAGTTCGCGTAGGACGTGGCGTAGGACCTGCGGTGCGGTCCTCTTGTTGATAGTGTGAGTTCACCCTTCGGGCCTTCGGGTCTGCGTAGGGCGAGCTGTCCGGCGTGCGGCCCTCCGGCTGATAGAGTTACAGCGTTACTGGTTCGCGTAGGGCGAGCCATCGGGCCTGCGGCCCTCCAGCTGATAGAGTGACAGCGTGACTGAATCGCGTAGGGCGAGCCGTCGGGCCTGCGGCCCTCCAGCTGATAGAGTGACAGCGTGACTGGTTCGCGTAGGGCGAGCCGTCGGGCCTGCGGCCCTCCAGCTGATAGAGTGACAGCGTGACTGGTTAGCGTTGGGCGAGCCGTCGGGCCTGCGGCCCTTCAGCTGATAGATTGACAGCGAGAGTGAATCACGTAGGGCGAGCCGTCAAGCCTGCAGCCCTCCAGCTGATAGAGTGACAGCGTGAGTGATTCGCGTAAGGCGAGCCGTCGGGCCTGCGGCCCTCCAGCTGATAGAGAGACAGCGTGAGTGGACCGCGTAGGGAGAGCCGTCGGGCCTGCGGCCCTCCAGTTGATAGAGTGACAGCGTGAGTGATTCGCATAGGGCGAGCCGTCGGGCCTCCGGCCCTCCAGCTGATAGAGTGACAGCGTGAGTGGATCGCGCAGGGCGTGCCGTCGGGCCTGCGGCCCTCGTTTGATAGGCTGACAGCGCAGGTGGTTTGCGTAGGACGTGCACTCGGACCTGCGGTCCTCCAGTTGATAGACAGAGCCACAGAGACAGAGTAGTGTGCCGTCGGGCCTATGGCCCTCCAGTTGATAGATTGCATGGATTGACCCTTTGGGCTTTCGGTTTGTGTCGGACTTTCCGTCAGACCTGCGGTCCTCCGGTTGGTCGACTGAGAGAATGAGTTTATATTTTATAGTCTCGAAATTCGACTTGTATAATGTGTAATATTGATTTTCTCAATAAACCAAATTGATTGATATATTTCTTATTGTCAGATCTCTATTACCTAAGGTATTGTATGAATAACACGTCCATTTGAGACACTTCGGGCATTCAAGCTGAGGTACGTACAGTCACCACATGGGAATGTTGAGCCACTTGGCAAGGGATGCAATTTGGTCGTGTAATATTATGGGTTCGGTATTTTTCGTTAGTAGGCACAATCGCGACATGACCGATGTTCCCCGATGATATGTCAGTCAAATACAAATCTTTGTTGCGTCAAAATTTCAGTGTGTCAAAACTAGTTGAAATAATAAAAATTTCATCGTCTACGAGAATTAAGGATTAGTCATCGGCCATTATTATACGCTAGATGTCGTTGTTCCTAGAGGAAACTGGATAACGACAGTTCTTCATAGATTTGTCTAAAACCGTTTAGTAATTTATTCGTATTTGCTTCAAATCGGTTGCCATGACTTATCTGACATTAATAGGCGAGGTATTTTTTCCATTTAAGATATTTATATAAATAGGCATGTTATCGAGCAATTTTAAATTATTTTTTTCATTGACAGAGACAAATGCTATTGCTGTCTTTATTATCATTCGTTACAGCTCAGTTGACGTTAGTTGAAAACTTATGTAATGTAACCTTTGTAGAAATATGGTAAGGACCGTATCTAAATGTAAGTAGACAACTTTAGGGCCCTATAAATACGTATACTCAACTTCATATAACAAAAACTGATCAGTATATTATGAACCATATTAATGGGTATGATTTAAGGTCAGAAACAATATATCATTCCGTTAAAATCAATGAAATGGATCTGATTAACTTAGAGACACGGAAAATAATTTTGGACGACTGGTGTAAAATTAAGGGCATAGCAATAAGAAAGCTCGTTAAAAAGTATAAGTTCACTTCTGCAGGCATATACAAACCGATAAATAAGTTCGCCAACACTTTAACTTTAGAATATCTGCCCAAGAGTGGAAGAAAACAGGGACCATGGGACCCAGCGTTGCATAAGAAAGTAGTACGAATATTTTTACAAAATCCAACTCTTTCTGTCCAATGCTACCAAAAAAGCGAAAACGTCTTTTATGATACAAAAAATTAAAAAGAGACGTAATCTAAAGACATATAAAAAACAGAAACAACCTAAAAGAGATGAAAAAAGTCGTATCAGTTAGAAAACGGACAAGTAAACTGTATGATCATGTGCTGACTAAGAAAAAGCAATGTATTATCATGGACAACGAAATGTACTGCAAACTAGATTTATAAACGACCCCTAGACCTTAGTATTGTACCATGCCCGCTGGAAAAAATATCTCTAAACAAGATACAGCCATCAGTGTTCAAAAAATTGGTAAATAATACTCGTATGGCAAGCAATTTGTCAACGTAGCATGCGTTTCAATTTTTTTTTCACCACAGGTAGTTTAAACGCTGGTATACTTCAGCGTTTAAACTACCTGTGGTGAAAAAAAAATTGAAACGCATGCTACGTTGACAAATTGCTTGCCATACGAGTATTATTTACCAATTTTTTGAACACTGATGGCTGTATCTTGTTTAGAGATATTTTTTCCAGCGGGCATGGTAAGAAGAGTATAAAAAAAATGAGACTGCTGCCTCTCATTAAAAAGCATAGGATGCCTACTTTGTTTTGGCCTGATTTGGCGTCATGCTATTACTCGAAAGCCACCCTTGAATGGCATAAAACAAACAAGGTTGATATAGTCGAAAAAGACATGAATCCCTCCAAGTGCCCTGAAGTACCCCCAATCGAAAGGTACTTGGCTTTTATGAAGCGGCAGCTTCAAAAAATGCCAGAGCTGCAACATCAGCCGACTACTTAAAAAAAAAGTGGAACAGGGTGTCAGGAAATATAGCAAATGTTGTTGTCCAAAATTGAATGAAGGACATCCAGAAGAAAGTAAGATTGACGGCTAAATAGGGGTCCTATGGCAGTCTCTTTAGAACATAGTTCTAGAAAAAGTGTTATATTTTAATTTATTTTTTGTTTTATTTCAAAATATTACTTAATATAAAAGTTGTGTCACTTTTATCTTGTCTACTTATATTTCGATACGGTCCTTAGGTAACCTTTGACAATCTATCTATAATCCTATAATCTGTCAATAGCCATAAAAATGTTTAGTAGAAACTTGAAAGTTTCTCGCTGAAATGCTAACTTTGAAAAAATACCTGTCAGTGACAGCCGTTAAAAGGAAAGTGAACGAAATTACCATGGCTCTGAAGTTAGATTGACGTCTCCATGACTAAAGCGGATGTTATAATTATAATATAACGTAACTATAGTAACGTCAGCTTCCGGAATAATAGCGATCATTGGTTATACTTCGTTTTATTTAAGATTAGAATTATCTGTCAAACGGGTGAACAAAGAAGCAGTGGTCGTAAACCTTCCTTCTTCGATTTCGGCCGATACCACTGAATTTCTCGGAACTTATGTATATACATATCATTTGATATTTACCGATAGCTGAACGCATAGTTTTCACAATTATTATTAATTTGTTGGCAAAACTGTATTTAAAAAAAGTTATAAGTGTTTTATAAGCAAGATGGCGGCAATTTAGAAAAAAGATATATAGGTAATTGAAAGTTTTCGTTTAGTGTTTGGCGGTTTTTAACAAAGTATTTTTTTTATTTGTAACTAATATCGTACCGATTTTACATTTACTGAATTTAATGAAGTTTACAGTCTAAAATTTAACAATCTATAGGTATATATAAAAGAAGAAGCTCCCTTATAAAGATGCACGCACAGCCTAAACCCCTGGTCCTATAGACTCCAAATTTAGCACGTAGGTTCCTTTTATGGTGTAGACGAGCACTAAGAAAGGATTTTTCAAAATTCACCTTCTAAGGGGTTGAAATGGGGGTCCAAAGTTTGTATGGCGAAATAAGATTGGTTGAACTATTTTATCCAAAATTTCGCAAGAGTATTCTTTAAAGTAATTGAGTAAAGGTATGCTTAAGGTTTTTTAAAAATTCAACCCCTGACAAAGGTAAAAAGGGTGACAAAGTGAAAAAATCAAGATGGGTATCGTTTTTATAGTTTATCGAGTCGTAGATCACGAAAACAATCACGATTTTAAAATTTAACGCGGCGGACGTGAAATACTATGTACACGGTTATGGTGTGATGGGGTAAAATTCGAAAAATATCAATATAATTTTATTATTTATTTATATTTATGTTCATTTCTGGTTCTAGAGATTCCAAATTTAGCGCGTAGGTTTCTTTGAGGATGTAGGGGTGCTCTAAAAAGGTTAAGTCGAAATCATATTGCCTAATTTAAAAAACGAAGTCGATATACCAAAGCAATTTGCTGATCCAACAGCTATGAATATTACTTTTCTAGACGTTCCGGGTAACAACGTAGCAAATTGCAATAGCTTAGCGTTTTTTGAAAGCAATCTTTACGGCTACGGAGATTGCTCTTTTCAACTATCCACTGTAAATGAGAGTGTCATTAGTAAATTACTTCTTCAGACTAAGTCTAACGCAATAGGTTATGATGGTATTAATTTTGATATGGTATTGATGACGCTTCCACGTACTTTGGGCATCATTACCGATTTGATAAATTGTTCTATATCTTCTTCTATCGTGCGTCCAATTCCAAAAAATAATGATCCTGTTAACCTGAAGGATTTTCGCCCCATAAGTATTTTACCTTATCTATCAAAAATTTTGGAAAAAGTTGTATATGACCAGATCTCAAATTATTTGGAAAAAAATAACATTTTACCGGAAATGCAGTCGGGTTTTAGGGCGGGTCGGAGCACTAATACAGCGCTCTGCGATGTAGTAGACGAAGTCCTTGCTGCCCAAGACCTGGGCAAAGGAACTATATTGGTATTGTTAGATTTCTCAAGAGCTTTCGACTGCATAAATGTTCCACTTCTCTTGTCAAAGATGCATTATTATGGTTTCGAATATCACACCATCAGATGGTTCCAGAGTTACTTCAGTCATCGGAAACAACTAATAAAAATAACTCAAAGTGACGGTAGCTCCGTTTCATCGGATCCAATATCTGTGACAAGGGGTGTACCGCAAGGTTCTATATTGGGTCCCTTACTATTTATTTTGTATAGTGCAGATATAGTCCAATGCATCAAACATTGTCAATATCATTTATATGCCGATGATTTGCAAATATATTTTTCATTCTTTCCTAGTGATTCCGTTTCAGCAGTCGGTAAAATAAACTCCGATCTAAAACGAATATCAGAATGGGCACCAGACAATTGTTTGGTCCTAAACCCCTCAAAATCTAAATATATGATAATGGGGTCTGCGCATCAGATTGAGAATATAACATCCAGTAATCCTAAAATCGAAATTGACGGAGAGAAAGTGACTCTAGTAAGTGAAGCAAGAAATCTTGGCCTTTTAATGGATAGTAACCTCCGCTTTGAAAATCACGTTACTGAAACTGTCCAGTACTGCATGTACAGACTGAAGGTGTTATATAATATACGTGATTTTCTAAGCGTAGAGCTGCGAGTTAGACTATGCGAGGCCCTTATCTTGTCCAAATTAAATTACTGCATTACTGTTTATGGTCCTTGCCTCTTGGCTCGCTCGCAGCGCTGCATTCAAAGGGTCCAAAACGCTTGTGCTAGGTTCTGCTACAAGATTCCTCCACGGTCTCATGTAACACCATTTATAAATGATGGAAATGCGCTTAAAATGCTATCACGTCAGAAACTAATGTTGGCCTGCCTGCTTTTTGATACAATACACACACACACACCAAACTATTTATACAAAAAACTTGTTTGGGCAACAAACAGGAGTTGTCACTCGGTGAGAGTCCCGCGTCATCAGATGCTGCAGTCTCACAGATACCGCGCTGCTGCATTTCGAGGGAGTTTTAGGTACCAAGCTACTAAATGTTGGAACGATATACCTCCTCCAATACGAACATTGAACAGCAAACCTAATTTCAAATTAAAATTACGCCAGCATTTATTAGAAATACAAAAAAAAAGTACCTAAACACTCCAGTATTTATCCAGTCATTCACATATATATATATATATATATATATTTCTTCCTCTTTATACGCGCTAAATACGAATATCTACTTGTTCAGTTAAATAGTAACTTCCTATCAGTTTTAGACAATAACACATACTTTATATCTATTTCTTATCTTATTAACCACTCAATACAATAATAATACGCATACACACTTACTTATAATTATGAACATAGCACAATAACTCATTT